>PVJA010011106.1:12409-55694 GCA_004027025.1 Myocastor coypus | reverse complement strand
TACTCTGTAGAATGATTGTGAGGACAATATGCAATATGTCAACTTTCAAAGAAAAGAAAGGGAAAAAGAAAAAAAATAATAATGTTGAATTATTGCTCAGTGTATACAGAGTTCCAATTGGAAGGAGAAAAGTTCTAGAAAAAAAAAAGTAATGTTGATTTAAAAGTGTTAATGTTTAATTGTTTGATCAATTTTATATACCTATATGTATTAATCTAAACTGATCTGATGATGAAAATATATAATATAATTCGTGTTAAATTTAAACAATAAAAAAAGGAAAACAAAAACAAAACAAAAACAAAACAAAATTCTTCGCAAGTATAACATATAAAAGGATGGTGCTTGTGTTAGGGAAAGAGCGAGCTGCAGCTATGGCCCCTGAGACTGCGCACAGCTGGATTTTGGACAAAGGACACAGAAGGCCGGCCCCTAGTGGCCAGGAGAAAATTGCTACAAGAGTACATTTTCAGCGTTCTGGAAATACTCGCAGGCACCTATGCGCACAGGTTAGTGAGATACATTAATTAGCTTGACTATTTCTAGAATGTAAGCAAGTTTAGGATTAAAATGCTAAGCTTTATCCTACAAACATACACAACTACTATTTGTCAGTTAAAAAATTAAAAAAATATTCCATTAAAATGCAAAAAAAATTATTTGCTCACAATGTAATCTTACTCAGTTAAGTAAATCTATATTATTTTAGTTTATAATATGAAAGAAAAGAGTTGAAAATGAGTCCAACCTTACTTTTGGGTTATATTTCTGCTATTGCATAACTAGAACTTTTTTTTTCTTTTTTAAAATATTAAGCATTTGGTACAGTGCCTCACTACACAGTTTTGACTCATAGTAATCCTCTTGTTTCAGCCTCCCTGGCCCTGAGATTACAGGCATGCACTACCATTCTCATTTTCAGTGGCCAGCTCAACATGCCGGGATGGGACCAGTGCAGCATATGGTGCCGGAGATCA
Source organism: Myocastor coypus (assembly GCA_004027025.1). Taxonomy (NCBI): domain Eukaryota; kingdom Metazoa; phylum Chordata; class Mammalia; order Rodentia; family Myocastoridae; genus Myocastor; species Myocastor coypus. The sequence goes on along the minus strand of PVJA010011106.1, from coordinate 54,717 downwards.
AACCCAGTCTCTATGCTTGTCTAAGCAGGCACTTAATCCACTGGGCTATTTCCACAGCCCACTAGGACTTATGTGTAACAGGATTTTTTTTTTCTTAAAAGGAACTTTCTCATAATCCTGAGTTTTATTAAGGTATAATTGACTTGTATGTATTTATAACCTACAGTTTGAGCTGGTAATATAGGCATATATTATAAAATATTTAAATCAATGTAATTAACATATCTGTCAATTAACTTACTTTGTAATAGTGTATATTTATAACATAGAATAATGCGATTCATTTTAGTGCATTGGAATGCACCATATTGCATACAGTGACTACTTTTGTCACTGTTACCTTCTTTTCCCATTCCAGCACCCTTTCCCAGTCTGTTTTCCCATCTAAAGATCTGCCTTGTAACTTCTTGTCTTATTTATATATTTATTTATAGGCTTGTTATTTATAATAAATCATATTGGGCCGGGCGTGGTGGCTCACGCCTGTAATCCCAGCACTCGGGAGGCTGAGGCAGGAGGATTGGTGCGAGTTCGAGACCAGCTTGGGCTACAAAAGTGAGCTCAAGGCCAGCCTCAACTGCATAGCGAGACCCTGTCTCAAAAAGACAAAAAAAAAAAAAAAAAATTTGGCCCATATTACACCTGAATGAAATGGCTTGTTCACTACTGGAAGACTTCCCTTTATTCCTCAAGGAATGTTTCTCTTTCCTCTGATCTGTAGGCATCATCAGTGCAGTTTCTCCCTGTGAGGGCTTTCTCTGTCTTCCGCAATTTTCACTCTAAGTTTGGGCTAAAAATTCCTAGCCCAAGGATTTTAGTTCCCTGTTCTGGGCTCAGGTTACAGCAGGCTGAACAGGCCCACACTCTTCTAAATGAATGGATTGTGAAGACTTAAGTAAAAGAGATAAGTAATATAATTTTAGCGCTTCAGGAGAATCAAAACTCTCTAGGAGAATGTGAGACAATCTGGTGGCTGATAAAAAGGACTTCTCATATTTACTTGTTTTTCAAACAAATGAAGGAAATACTGAGGAAAGTTGGGGAAGTGTGTAGGCTCTTGGGAGACAGTTCAAAGACTTCCTCAGGTGGCAAATTATGCTAACTAGAACACTATCTTATTTTCATACTGACATTGACTGCAGAAGTGTGCGGCAGGAGCGAGACTATTTAGGAAATTGGAGTTGGAGCTAGTGACCCTAAACTGTGGCTTTGATTTTTCCTTTGGGGCATCATGGACTCAGAAACCACTATAGGCATCAGCCAGGACCAGTGACTCATAGAGGTTCAATTACTCTGAGTCCACTGCCAATCTGCAGACAAGGGTCCTAGGCTTGGGACAGACTCACAAATGTAGAAAACCAATTGATCAATAATAAATTCTTCTCAGAGCCACTCTGTAGTGGTCTCATTCAGGAAATCTCATTAAATATTTTATTAGTCATACTTCTACTTGCTTTTTTTCCCTATGCATCATAGTCTGTTTTCTACTATGACTATTATTATCACATCTCTTTTCTGTCTTCCAACCTGTGACAGTTTCCACTGTCTATATAATATCTTTGTCATATTTTTAATATCTTTATATCATATATCATATTTAATATCTTTATATCATATTTTTAATATCTTAATATCTTTGTCATATTTTTCTCATGTTTAGAGGGAGATTATGAACTCAGGGTAGGAATATTATAGATGTAAACTTTTGTATTTCTCTAAACAACACTTCTGGAAATGCGAGTAGATAAGTTTCCACTTCTTGGTAAGAATTGTGCTATTAGACACCTTCTTATGCTTATATCTCTAAAATATGTAGTGCAAGTCAACCTATCTGTATTTTTATCTGTATTTGTGTAATATCTCAGAGCAGTGGTTCTCAATCTTTCTAATGCTGTGATCCGCAATACAGTTCCTAATGTAGCAGTGACCCCAAACCAAAAGATAACTTTGGTGGCTACTTAAAACTGTAATACCAAATAAATAACATTTTCCGATGGCTTTAGGCGACCCATGTGTTTTGGTCCTTCGACCCCCGCTGGGGGCGCAACCCACAGGTTGAGAACTACGAGAGTAGAGTAGTTAAAATATAAGATATGACAGGAATAAGAGGCCGTCACATTGCAGCAGGGTAAACACTGCAGGGTACCTGAAAAAATCTGTACAATTAAAGTGAAAAGAATATAAACACTGAATTTATGATTTCATGAAATTGTATAAGTCTATAAGTATAGAAAATGGAGAATATTGAGGCAAAGCCAATAAGTAGATTCAGAAAAACTATAACCTGTCATGTATCCCCCACTCCCTGTTGCATGTTTTTTTTTTTTTTTTTTTTTTTTTCAGCAGCTAATTATAAATAATAACTTCAGACTTTTTCTGGGACGCTTTTTCTAGCACTGTTTAAGCTTACTCTCTGTTGACTTTTAACTTTGCCTTCTGAATGTTTCATTTACAGAATTCTATTTGGTAATTAGTAGTCAATTTTCATTATTACTTGATTTCCTTCTTTCTTGTTTGCATTTTCTTATTTTGGTCTTATATCTGTAAGCCAGTTATGCGAAGGAACTTTACATTTCATTTCAATTGGCATCTTCAGTCATCATGTCGCTATTTCTTTTCTTATGGACTTGCTGATGCTCAGACGCTCCATGGTGAATAAAATTTCTATGCAATTTGATCTGTGGAAAATCTTCAAAGTTAAGGGGGAAGTTTCTTCCAGTTTTTCAAAGCTTGAATTCAAACTTCAAATTCATAGGAAGCCTGTTTCCACACAGTGCTCATTCAACCCAGGCACTTCCCATAAAGTAAACTTCCAGGCTGACAGCATTAGTAAGAGAGGAGAGAGAGCTGGGATTTCAGCATTCCAGGAAGGGCAGGCAGTGGAGAGGGGCAGGAGAAGCCTTCCCACAGTCCCACTGCCCTCCTTGCACACAGTGTCTGTCCTCCAAAGGAACAGCCTAGGCTTGGAGCTTGTGCCTGGAAATCTGCTTTCTGCTTTGCTTTGCTTGAGAGTTTGCTGATTTTTTACTTGTTTGCCAAACCAAAAAATAAATGTTGAAACATCAGTGTTGTTCTAATTTAATTTTTATTATTTACTGTATGCCGGCAGTACATGAAGTTTGCTCTCGTTGTAGTGGACTGCTTTTACATAACACAACTTGGTTCTTTTCTGTTCCCTTCTCTAAATCCCTTGTCTCTGTTTTCATTGTTGTCACTATTATTATTTGGGTCATGCTTACCTTCTTTGTGGTTACTTGGTACCAGGACCTCATACATCTTCCCTCTTTTTAAGTCTCCATCCTTTCCACCCACATTCTCCTCTTCCTTCCCCAGAACAACTTTTGCAAATATTCCTTTCCCTATTTTTTCAATTGCTCCTTTGGTTTTAACTTTATTTGCCCTTTGCTTTACTTAAGTTGGAGATAAAAGGATTTAATCTTGTGAGTCTGATATATTTTTTGCTTAACATTTATACTTTTCAGCAGCCATATCAATTTTCTTGCACAAGTCTCAAACTTTCTAACCTTGTAGTATTCCATTACCTAAAAATGCAGCATTTCCTGTATTCATTTGTCCACTGATATGCAGGCTGCTATTTCCAGGATTTAGCTAGCATAAATTGTGTTGCTAAATACCCGCTTATGCCCATATTTCTATTATCTGTAGCATGAAGCATTCTTGAGAAGAAACATAGGAGGGAATCTGCTTGGTTAGATGGAATTCTTAGAAGAAGAAATATGTCTACATTTTTAAATTTATTTAAATGCTTCCACTTAGTTAACCAAAGTGAGACCTCACTCTTATCAGGCAATAAAACAATTTACAAATATTACTTTAGTAGCATCTACATTTGGATGTCAATTTCCCAAGTGTTTATATATCATTGCTCTGTCTCTCTCTTACTAACATGTCTTATAATCTATAATAAAGTTGTGTGCTGTATAAATTCATTAGTTTTCTTTCCTGCACTCTCATGTTTATCGATCTCACTGACAACATCTGACTACATCAGATTATGTTCCCTCTGTTTTCATGAAGTACTTAAAGCCTTGTCATATTTTCTTTCTGGTCATTTTGATAACTAAATTGGTCTGCATTCTGTTGTCAGAAACTTTGCAAATACTAGTTATGCAACAGTGTGCAGCTCCAATATTTGATACTAACTTTACCTACATTTTGTAAATAAATCTATTCTTGATCTTCTCTTTAATAAGATGGAACTGTCAAGATGTTAAAAATTTGTATCACCTAACATGACTGATTGTAGCTCTTGATGTAACTGACATTACTTTATAAAATGCATGTACATTAGAGTTTACTTCTTTTGAATGGTAGTTTTAGTATATTTACCTGAAGCCTTATTTCATCCTTATCTGATGTCATGTAATGGACTTCTCCTACTGGCTTGCCTCTCCTACCTTTTTGCAAGTTATGTTTAACCTATGACAAATGCATTGTGTTTTTCTTTTAAGAGAAGAGTGCTTTATGTAGAGTTGCTCTTCCTAAACTGAGACCTACATGTTGACGTTCTTTTACAGTGCTGGTAATGAACAGCTGGATGTTTAGTTGGAGTTCTTCTCTTGTTCTTTTTTTTTTATTACTCATATCTAATAATAAAGTTTTATTTCTGTCAGACTAGTCAAACCTCTAATAACATCATAGGATTAAAAGCATGAAGTTTTTTTTTTTTTTCACAGACATTACACAATGTCTTCTTTTTTCAAAATCAGAACAAAAATTAGCATTTTTTATATACCTGAATAATTGCTTTTCAAAGAATTTGTCAAATATACTAAATGTAAGAACACAACCTGGTAAAAGAAGCTTCTCTTGTTCTTTAAAATATTCATTATCACTATTTTAGGTTCTATTTTGTTATATATATATTTTTTTAAAAAAATTAATTAATTATTTAATTTATTTATTTAACATTATTACCAGTTCATCCCACCCTGGGGATGAAGCTGGCACAGCATGTGCTTCTGGGGATCAAACTGTGGTCCCTGCAGTTTCATAAGCTTTCCTAAGCAGGTGCTTTAGACTGCTGAGCCATCTCGCTGGCCCAATTATTTTCTTTTTAATCAGGTATAAAACTCAGGACTTTGCACTTACGAGGCAGGCGCTTTGCTGCTGAACTGTCTTCCTGGCTTTCTAGGTTCTATTTTACTCTTGACTGTATGTATATGGTTAACTGATTTAATATCTAAAAATATGTAAACTCATTTTGAGAGTGAATTATTATTTATTCTCTATGCAAACTACAAAAACTGACATCAACCATGTGCAATATTTTGTTATATGTATGAAATTCAAAGATTTATAGGAAAAAATTGAATTATATTGATACATTGGTAGGTTAATACACAAAATGCGTAGAGATTCTAAAACTCACAAGAAAAATATATACTTATATATTGATAGGTTAATAAACAGAAAACACAGAGTCAAGTATTCATAGGATACATATAAGCATGTATAGCCATACAACTATATATAATGACAATGATGATTAGACATATAGATAGATAGATAGATAGATGATACATAGATAGACCTACCTATTAACTCAGTGCAGGTCAAAATATCTTGCCATCAGTATTCCTAATTTTATGTTTCATGTTTTGTTACTTATTATCCTCTTATGTTTCCTCAAACTATAAACTGAGATTTTCCTTTTCTTTTAAAATTCTGAAGGCTGGCCATACAGTTCAATGGATCAAAGTGCCAGCATAGGCAGACTCAGTGGTCAGGGTTCAATCCCCAGCTTAGCATGCTGTCCCCTCCCCCACAATGAGACTTTGAGACTGGGCTTGGTGGCACGCACCTGTAACTTCAACTCTTGGGTGGCTGAACACAAGCAGATCACTACAAGTCTGATTTAGGTAGTGAGATCTTGTAGACCTTTATTAAAAGAAACCCAAACAAAACAAAACAAAACAAAACAACATGAAAGAAAGCACCAGCAGAGAGGCAGGCTTCTTTTATACAATAAAATAAATAAAATAAAATAAACAAATAAAATTCTGAAAATCTTTCAACTTGCCAGTTACAAGCACAGTCATTTTATGCTTTGTAAATCTTTTTTTTTTTTCGGTATCAGGGATTGAACTCAGGACCCTGCATTTGCCAGGCAAGCACTTATTCTACTGAGCTATCTCCCAGCCCCTATGCTTTCTAACTCTAACCAAGATAGAGATGAAATTGAGCCAGATGGAAGATATTCAGTGCCCTTCAGTCTCCAACTTTTACCGGCATTTTTATTTTTCCCATTATTTCTATCTCATTGATGTTGTATAAATATGACACTAATATGCCTGTACAGAATGCCACACTTTCAAAATATGATCCTCTAGCTTGTGCTTTTATTTTCCTTTTGTACAGCTGTTGCTTTGATATTCAGGTGAGATGACCTTACCCATTCCAGGAGATTTTTCTTTCACACAGAAATTAAGCATTATTCTACAGGTCTCTATGGCTGCATGATAGTTGAGGTAGGGCAGGCTGTAAGCAGCCCCCTACTCTGGAAAATGGAACTGTTAAGATCCTGCACTCTCAATTTTAATAATGATTTAAAGAGGCAGAGTTGAACATAAAAATAATTATTTGTAACAGGTTATTAAAGAAAGAGGTTAAAAGCTATCTTGGTAGAGTAGGGGGAATCAAAAGTGAAAACCCCTGAATGTTTGTCCTTAGTTCCTTTTTGTTTAGCACAAACGATTGCTTTGCCCTCGGGTGTGGGCAGCTGCAAGTCATTATGGTCTGATGGACCCTCTGCCTGTCTTTGTTCCAACCCAGGTGCCTCTATTTATATTCTTTCTGGACTTTGATTCTTTTCTGAATATTTGTGATGGCTAAGTGTATGGAAATGGCCTTGTAGAATTGTAATTTAGAATGAATAAGTAAGTAAGGGTAACATGTATGATCTGTACATCAAATAAGAGCCTTTAAACTGCTGTTCCTTATCTCATTTTATTTTATCAGAGGTGGCAGAAGGAGATGTGTAACCTGGCCCTCTGTAGCTGGCTCCATTCTTATTTTGCATGGCAACAATTTCTACTAAATTTTTGTGGTAAATGTTATGTTACATGGCACCTTCTGGATTCCTTCTCTTTACCTTTGTCTTTCTAGTTCCTGGTGTCTTATCTCAGAGGCAAAGGAAGCCTAAGTCAACTTCCTATTAATTTCTTTAACAAACCTTAATGAGGGCCTGGGTAGATAGTTCCGTGGCACAAGTGGCTGCCTGGCAAGTACAAGGTTGTGAGTTCAAACCCTGGTCCCACAACAAACAAACACAATAAAACAACTACAAAAACATAAACCTTAATGAGATCAAAATATTAAATGGAAGGAAGAACACTTGACCCATTTTCTGAATCTTTTATTAGGTTACCATTAAAGATGAACGCACCACTGCATAGATGCACTTACAGATTATTAGTGGGCCTTTTTACAGGATTGAAAGAAGACAAGGGGCATTGAGGAGGTGGGAATATATTAATAAAATCAGTAGTCACAATTCTCTGGCAGTCTTGCACCTCAAAGAGCAAGTTGCTTCAGGCATCCATGTAAGGTTCTTGCCCTGTCTTACCTCTTTGATGATATCTTGTGTTCGCCAAGACAATATCTGTGCTGAGCTGAGTCTTCTGAAAACAGTATGTCTGCTGGCAAACACCGTTGCAAGCTAAGAAAATTACATCCCATTGAAATTTAGATTCTCAGGTTTCTGTTTTTATAAACAAAAAGAAAAAGGAAAACCATGAAAAAGGGAAGCAGGTATCAGTTCTTGTAGTCGCTTCCAGAGTGACACATCAGATGAGCAGGGAACCTAGATGGAACGAAAACCTTGTAGAATGGCTTTATAGTACATTCCTAAACGGATCTTTTATGGAGATACAGAAACACTCAAGTGTAAAAGCCTGAGGGTGAAACCAGGTCAAATCAGAGCAAACCAATAAAATAAGTCATGTGACCAAAGAGGAAATGTTAACATTGGGAATCTGGGGGATATTAGCCTGAAGGATGTGGGGGTATTAAGTACAACTTCCAGAAAGAGGACAGGTCAAGTAACTTATTCTAGGCCTGTGAAGCTACTTCAGAGGTTTGTGTAAATGGACAACCACTGGAGGGTTAAAGATTACTTGGTTAATTCTTCCAGCTTGCCTGCAGGTATCAAGAGTTTAAATCTTTGATCAAAATAAATTTGTTAACCAGTTTATCTTAACAGTGAAGGTTAAAAGAAGGTAGGAGATTAACAGCATGTTTATGGCTTCTCAGAACTATAAAACCTGCAGAAAATCTTCAATAGAGCTTGTCCCTGGCCATTTGCCCTAAGCAGAAATGTGTACCCATAATAAAGCTCAAAGTAAATTTAAAGTAAGTTGGCTCTCTCCACTTTACCCAAGCACTGAGGTCAGAAGCAACAAGGTAAATTCCACTGGATTCCAAGCAATTTGAAGCACCCTTGGGCAATTTGACTGATGAGAGCTGGGACCTTATCTGTTTGAATGGAAGAGAGGAGCTAAATCAAAGGATAAAATCAGATAGGAGAGCTTAATGAATGACTACTGAGGATTTTTCTGAACTGGTAGGAAACCCTCTACCTGAACAGTGAATGTGTCAACCCAGACTAAAAAAGTCTTAACTTTCATATTCATAGCATGTAGGTGAAGTCAATCTACTTGTCCTGAGTTACAGAGAAATCTTGTGCCTGATATGTAAGGAAAGAAGGGACCTCAGGAAACCCAGTCAAGGGATGCAGCTTCAGTCCTCTTAAGTGGGGAGGGTCTTTCAGGAAAGAAAGCAGATAAGAGCTTGAATCAGAAGGGCTGAGGTTTGTAGCCTATGTGAAACTTATCATAAGAAGGAAAGATATTGTGGGTGTGTAAAGTGGGAAGAAGGAATGTTCTTTAATATAAGAACTGCCTGAGGTAGTTGAAGTTTGGTACTGTTGAAGTTCTTTTTTTTTTTTTTTTTTCTTGTCTTTTTGAGACAGGGTCTTGCTATGCAGTTCAAACTGGCCTTGAGCTTACTTTTTGTAGCCCAGGAAGGTCTTGAACTCGCACCAATCCTCCTGCCTCAGCGCCGCCATGCCTGGCTTGAAGTTCTGAGAGGGATTAGGCAGGAAAAAAGTGGGAAAATGCAAAGTATTACCCCTTTATAGCATGTTGAGAGAGATTAGCTGCTTCCTTTGTGGTTTTATCTGCAAAGGCATTCACAATGGCTATGGGATCCAAGAGTGTGGAGTCTAGGTCCTAGCCAAAGTATTGAAGGCTGGGTAGCTTGGGTCAGGTTTTGGCAATGGCCAAGGATGAGGATCTGCCCAGGTAAAGGTGAAGACAGGCTGTGAGGAGGGACTTAAGGCAATTGTAAAGAAAGCATCCTTCAAATCTAGGACTGAGGAGTAGTAGTTGATTGGGGGGGGTAGAAGGTAAACGTGTGAATCCATTGGGTACTATAGATAAGGACTATTTGGTTAATAATGTTTGGATCCTGGACAAATCCATATATGCCATCTGATTTTTGAGCAGGGGGAAAGGGGGTGTTATATGAAGAATTGTTGGGGACCAGAATATTGTGTTCATGAAAAATAATTGGCTTTAGTCCCTTTAGAGCTTTATTGCATTCAGGTTATTGACACTGAGAGGAACAGGGTGACCTTGCTTTAGTGGGATCAGGAGAGGTGCTTGACTGAGAGTCAGGTAAGCTGAGGAGATATCCAGACCCTAGGGTTTAAATCTGGGGAGACGGTGGGGATTTTGTGAAGGCTAGAGATGGTGAGAAGAGAGCAGTGGAGGAAAAAAAAAAAAAAAAAAAAAAAGGAAAAGGCCAGCAATTGCAAGAATGGCAAATAGTTTGGTTAGGACATCTCCTCCAAGGAGTCAGCCAGGGCAGATGAAAAGTTAGAGAAGAGTGAAGGAAGGAGATGTTCACTGTATTTCTGTGACAAATCTAAACAAGGAAGCAAGGCAGAGACTACTTCACAGGCTTATGTGGAAGCAGCAAGGCACAGTGTGATACCTGGGTTCAGGACCGCAGAGGGCACTAAGAGAATGAAGAGAGATGAGTCTTATGTTAGGGTCTGAAAAAAGACCAGGAGCCTTAGGCAGGAAGATGTTAATAAACATCAGTAGGCAAGCTTGTCTGGCTGTCCTGCACCTCAGAGGGCATATTCTGTATAAATATGTACTGAGGACTGGCAAGATTTCCTGCCATTTCTCTTTGCTTTTACAGCATCTTATATTTGATAAGAGCAGGTGTTGAGCTGAGTTTCTGCTGAGAACACTCTACTCACAAACAGGTTGGCTACTGGGATAATCATGTCCAATTTGAGTTTTATACATTTCTCTTTTTGCCTAAAAATTTTTGATAAGTTCTTGTGTTAATTCTTTTAATAACTGTGACCTTCCTGAATATGATTTCCTTTTGTCTTTCTCTTTGTTTGTTTGCTTCTTTCTTTCTTTCTTACTTTCTTTCTTTCTTTCTTTCTTTCTTTCTTTCTTTCTTTCTTTCTTTCTTTCTTTTCCTTTTTATATTTATCTGTCTCTGTCTATCTCTCTCTGTTGCTATCTCTCTCTTGCTGCCTCTCTTTCTGTCTCTGTCTTTGTCTCTCTCTTTCTAATGACTAAAGTCTAAATACAAGGGCAGAAAGAACTTCCTTCATTAATAGTTCCCATTTCCCATTCATTTCTTTAATAAATGTTAAAGAAAGCAACATTTTCCATGCCTATGATCCCGTTATTTCATAACATTTTAAAATCATTATAATGTCGTTCCTTTCACTATGTAGTGTGCTTGCCTTCTATAGGAGAACAGAACCAATTAGAAAGCAAATCTTATTTTTTTCCCCAAATAGAACTACCATAGTTTTTACTATATTTACTTCAAAAGTTTTAAATTTATATATAGAAAATATTAATTTAAATGCTTTCTTTGGCCTATTACACCATTTAAAATTGTACTATGAGTAAAGTTACTTCATTCTTCACATATATTTAAGTGATTTTCACTGCCTGAACAAGGGATGTAGAGGAATGCTTCTAATCAGTGATGTTGACAGAGATCCTTCACAGATATCCTCTCCTATCTCAAGAAGTTAATATGTAATCATTTTGACATCTAAATTGCCCCTTCACCTTAGCACACACTTGACTTCTTGAGAGCAGTGTGTTGGGGACCCCAACATGGTGTTTGCGAAGTGGACTTCTGCAGTCCTGCTGCTGCAGCTCTGCTGTGCTGGGTACGGATCCTGTGGGAAGGTGCTGGTGTGGCCTTGTGAAATGAGCCACTGGCTCAACCTGAAGACCATTCTTGAGGAACTTGTGAAAAGAGGACATGAGGTGACAGTTCTGACTCCTTCACACAGTTTGTTCATTGACTACAGCAAGCCTTTGGCATTTAATTTTGAAGTGATCTCTACACCAATAAATAAAAATTTTGCTGAGGAAAAGTTCAATGAGTTTTTAGACCTAGCTGTGAATGTCATGCCAACAGTGTCACGCTGGCAATCAGGAAGACTATTGCAGAAATTCTTTCTTCAAGTAACTGAAGACATGAGCCTTCTCTGTTCAAATACAGTCTACAACCAGTTGCTCATGAAGAAGCTCCAGGAATCCAAATATGATGTGATGGTGATAGACCCTATGATACCCTGTGGGGAGCTGGTGGCTGAGATGCTGGAGATCCCTTTTGTCTACACGCTCAGATTCTCCATGGGCTACACCCTAGAGAAATACTGTGGGCAGCTTCCAGTTCCACCTTCCTATGTGCCTGTTCCTTCTGGAGGACTCACCACCAGAATGACATTTATGGAAAGGGTCAGAAATATATTGGTTTCATTTTTGCTTGACTTCTGGATGCAGCAGTATGACTTTCAGTTTTGGGATCAGTTTTACAGTGAAGCATTAGGTAAGAAACTGAATTTTATGTGAATTTCTTTTTTGATGTCACCTAGGAATTTGAAGAAAAGCCTAGAGAAATGTTTGCAAAACTTTTATTTTCTCATGAAACTATTAAGTGAGAATAATGACTGCTTAATAACATAAGTTGCAAATGAAAACGTGAATTTTTTCCTCATATAAAAATATGCTTTTTCTATAATGTTTTTTATATAATCCTTAAATTCTTTTGTAAGAATCCTTGACAGTTCATTAATTTTTTAAAGGCAAATAGAACAAATCACACAGATATACAGATTAATCCAATGAAAGATATCACTTTTGTCAGATATAGGACAAAATATCCTTCTAGAATTGTTTATCTTTCACAGGGTATGCAGTTTCTTATTACATAAAATTTTGGTATTAATTGTAAGAGAAAGATAATCTTCTTACTTTATCCCAGTAATAAACTGTTATGAACTCTTTGACCATGGTATGATATTTATGATATAATTTATAGTATCTGAACTCCTACATATTCCAGAGAATCATCAATTACTTGTATCCAATTAATACAATTTTCCCCTCAGTTAAAACTGTACTTGTCTACTCTTTCAAATTTGCTACATGTCAAAGCCTGATTAGATACAGAAACTGGAATAGGATGCAAAAATAGAGAGGCAGATTTATAACCTAGATATCCTGTTCTTCTTTGTTTGGATAAGTTATTTTCTTATTTAACTATATTAGTTTAAAGTACATTTGAACTGACTTGTCTTTAATTCATGCCTTAGACTTTTCTCATACTGATGCAATGTTTCATAATAATTCAAGATTTAAGTTTGATTTCAATTATTTTTATTTTCTTATCCCTTCATTATGTTAGAGAGCTATCTCACATTAGTAAATTACTATTCGCAGTAGATATTATCCACAAACATTAAATATAATTATTGTGTAATAAAGTCGATACCATTTAATTTTTTAAAAAATGCTTTTATTCTTAAAATGAATCTATGTTGATGTTATCTTTTATGCAATATTGCTCTATTCAGGTAATTCATCACATTTTATAGCATAATTTGTTATAAAATTTACTTTTGCTTTGTGTTTTTAGCAGTATCATTTTAATAACTACATCACCTACTTAATTTTTCCTTACTTTTTTCTCCTTTTTCTTCTGGCAAGGCTATTGAAGCACACATTATTTACAAACATTATTTAGAAATGCACGAAACTGTGAAACTAATACCTAGAAAAATCCCTTTCAAAAAACATCATTTAGAGGTTAGAGTAAGTCTGTAATATTGGTGGTGTTTATGTACACAGTCCCAGGAGTTCATACTGAGTCTGAATTAGTTGAAGAACTCTTTATTTTTACTGAAAAACATCATAGAAAATCATTTTAGGAGATAGGACTTGGCTCAGAAATAAATGGTGGACTGATTTTGGTGGATTTTTTAATGGCTTGTGTGACTACTGAAGACATAAGCTGTAAAATGCATGCTTAGTCTTGAACAGAAACTGGAAAGCCATTGTGAGGTGACTGGAGGCTGGTGTGATGGAGCTCTTCTATTTTCTGGCTTTTAACTAGGGAGAAAAGCAGTGCTAAATTTATAAGTAGCTGTAGATATATTTAATTTTTAGATTATTTGTTATTAGATGATACTTCCATGTTATTCCTCTTTCTCAACTTTAACATATAATAACATTAGAAGACCTAATTCTTCTCTGTAATGACTTGTAAGGAAATTATTGGTAATTTTTTTGGCAACTAAATGGGCTAATTTCCTCTGTATGAATTTCATTTTTTTTTTTTTTTTTTTTTTTTTTTTTGTGGGACCGGGGTTCAAACTCACGACCTTGCACTTGCCCAGCAGGCACTTGTGCCTCGGAGCTATCTCCCCAGCTCCCAATGAATTTCATTTTCTTCAGGAAGACCCACTACGTTATGCGAGACCATGGGTAAAGCTGAAATTTGGCTAATTCGGACCTACTGGGATTTTGAATTTCCTCGACCATACTTGCCTAATTTTGAATTTGTCGGAGGACTGCACTGCAAACCTGCCAAACCTCTACCCACAGTGAGTCTATGCTAAGGAATGTTTTTATGTACCCTAGCAGAATACTTGATCTTTCTTTGAAGTTTGCAGCATCAATAAAAGAGAGGTTTAATGTGACACTCCAGATTTATTTTTCTCCTCATATTGGTACAGTGATGCTGGCTCTTTGTTTATCTGGGATGAAAGAGGAAATGATTCAAGTGGTTTGCTGAAATGCTCTGTGTCTGTGGCGTGAGCATTGGAGTGGGGAGATGGGCAACCAGTCGTGGAGATCACTGTGGTGACTGCTACAGTCCCTCTTACAAACTTAAAGAGTCAGAAAAAGGAATAATAATCAGAGTTTAATGAAGAAAGTGCTTTCATAGGACCCGGCGGGATGGCTCAGTGGTCTAAAGTGCCTGCTTGGGAAAGCTTGGGCGGCTTCAGGGACCACGGTTTGATTCCCGCCACCACATGCTGCGCCAGCCCTGCCCTCGTGGCAGGCTGAGCCTGCCATAAAAATGAATGAATAAACAAAGGTTCTGAAATAAGAAAAAAATAAAATAAAATAAAATAAAAAATTTAAAAAAAGGAAAAAAAAAAAAGAAAGTGCTTTCACGAGAACTCTTACCAAATTGCGGTGATTTTGAAAAATAAGAGGAAAATAGCACTGACAAAGCAGTGAATCTGACCATGTTCTGAGATGTTGATTTTAGGACATTTTCGCTCCGTGCTGAACTTTACTCTCTCAGGAAACAGTAGAAAGTAGTCCTGTAGTTGAGGGTGATAAGGGTACATTTTTCATCTGTTTACTTTTGGAAGCCAAAGACATTGTGAGGTGATCTCTAGAAACAGTTTGGGTAGTAAATGACCTCGGAGTCCATTGATAGCATTGCAAATAACATGTTGTTATTAAATTGAGAGAATCTTTTTTTTTTTGTATGGATGATTTCTTATGATGTGAAAATTCTTTGTAGTGAAGAAAGGTATACACAATATTTCAAAAGATTCCATTAATAAGAAGATATAAGAAATATTGAACACAGCAGTGATGAGAAGCAAAAGAAAGTAATGAGTACTTATTATAATAAAGTAATATGGTAAGAGTATTACATTAATTATTAATAGAGATTGAAGAGACAAAAAACTGTTTATTTTGTTTTCAAGTCTATTAGTATAATCTCTCTAGAAGATTAACAGTTATTCATTGGAGAATTTTTTTATTTCTGTTCAGGGTACGAAAGGCATATATAAATTTAAACCTTCACTGCTGGGTGCTGGTTATATTTTGTTTGCTAGCCAAATTCTGGATGCAACTACTAAGTATAGATGAATTAGATTTAATGGATCAATAGTTAAAAATATGTGAAATGAGACATGAATCGTGCTTAGGTAACTACGTAATACTCCATGACAAGGTATTATATTCATCTTCCTATCACAAGACAACTCATTCTTGTAGAAGAAAATTGTAGGTTCCATTCTAAGCTCAGTTTATCTACCGATAGAGCAATCTCAAGGGGAGCAATGGCTTATATCTGGGATGGAAACTTCACTACACAGAATAAAGAAAACTGAAACACTGAAGAGCAGCTAGGGAAGTAGACAAAATGAATCACATCACTTCATGTACGGATAGAAATTTTCTATGGTTCATATAACCATTATGCACACCTAAGATATACCAAAATACTAACTAAAAAAAGAAAAAGTCACGAAACATCCCTAAAATAGGAATTCTGAGGTATATGTGTGCTCCTGTGTTTCTCTCTATATGCATTTTCATCAATAAATAACCATTTGAGTGCATAATGGTGAAATACCAATCACTAGGATTCATAAATATTCTTTTGCTTTTAACTAGACTAAAAATAGTAATTTGCTTCCACTGAAGATATTTTGCTCTCCTAGTAATTTTACTGACCATAAATTAGGAAATGCATTAATTCCAGGACGATCACAATAGTTGCAAACACATAGCAATCAGGAATGCATCTCTGGATGGGGCTTTCACAGATTCCTCAGTGGAGGGTCCCAATCCCACACTTTGCAATACCAAATTTGCTAACATCTAAAGCAGTGGTTCTCAACCTTTCTAATGCCATGACCCCGCAGTACAGCTCCTCATGTTGTGGTGACCTCAAACCAAAAAATAATTTTTGTGGCTACTTCAAAACTGTAATTTTAGTACAGTTATGATTCAGAATGGCTTTAGGAAACCCCTGTGTTTTGGTTATTTGACCCCCACTGGGGTCGTGACCCACAGGTCGAGAACCACTGATCTAAAGGATGCCTGAGGGAATTTATTTTTCAGAGAACTTATATGTTCATTCTGTAATAAGTCTCAAATTAGTTGAGTATAATTAACTTCATTCTAGGATGAGAGTTTATACATCAAGATGGCAGGATCTGCTGACTCATAAATACCATCATCATAGCAGCAGGTTAACTGTGTTGTCTTATGAAATGTTACTAAATATAGATTTCCACTAAACTTCACTTAGCCTTATTAATAAGGGGAAGATAAACACTGAGAATGTTAATTTTGTATAGTGTCTAAATAGAAGACATTCGTAATCTTTTGATAGGATGCACATTTTCCCTCAGGATTTACCCTGATACCATGTATAGCATTTTGTAGAACTTTGGTCAGTGTCAGCCATTTGGATGAGTCTGCTAGAAAGCTTTTTCTTTTACCACTGAACAAAAGTCAAAATGACCCTCCAGTGAGGATACACGGTTGGGTCCTGGCCAGAGTATCTTAGTTCATTACATTTATTTATATTTATAACTAACAAGGGCTCAATGTTTCCAGTAATCTAATGTTGCAGCCCTACTGTGGTCTACCTCCTCACAACTTTTTCTATCTTTAAGGGAAGAAGTTACTAATAATGACAACAATTAATTGAAACTTGAAGGGTGATATGCTTCTAATTTCAAGATGCTATTGGGTAAATGAAAGAAAGTATGAGTCTAAAATATTAATGATAAATTTTTAACTTTATGTCTGTTTTAAAACTATAACTTTAATATTCTGGGGTGACATTTGTATGTAGGTTACCTATCGCCCACCATTTTCTAGTCTATCCTAATAAGGTGTAAAGCTTATATCTAGGAATTTTCGTTTCCTTTCTTTCTTGAATGCATTTATAAGTTTGCAAGCAACTTCGTCTGTTAGGAAAATTAAATCCTGCATATGACAATTTGATTGGTTCTGAAGACAACTGACTTTAATACCTGTTTATTTATGTACTAATTTTATTCTATACTTGTAATTAATTATGGCATACTTTAGTAAATGTTTTCTCTTAAACCATTTACCAGGTAGTAAAATGTCTGTCATAGCTATTTTGCTTTTACTGAGACAAAATACCCAATACTTACAAGTTAAGAGAGGTTTACTCAGCATAAATTTTAATTTAGTTTGTAGAAGTTTCAGTGCGTAATGGATTGGCTCTATGGCGGGGTGGCTTTGCAAAATAGCATCACAAAGGAGAAAGAGTAGGTAGGGAATGCAGAACACTGGAAAAAGCAAACAAAAGTGTTGTAATATTATGTGTCAGTGCCAAAGGGAACGACAGGAAGATCCGACGAATTTAGCTCAGAGGACTCACTGAGACTTGTCTCTCTTGAAGTGAGCCCCTACCCTCAGCAGTATCTCCCTTTTATTTGAGGTCAAGGAATGGGCTCAGGTGCATAATCACTTGAGTAAAGAAGTGCTACAATCTCTGACCTCCATTTGCCCAATGCTAGGTTCACACAAATACTAATTTAAAAAGTTTCAAGCAAGGGAGGAAATAACTAATGGAAAGCCTTCAGTGTAAGATGTTATCTTTCTCCTTCAATCTCAGCTTTCTGGCTAAATTACCAAACCACAGCTGTCCCTGGGCTTAGTTTATTGATCTTTGCCTTTTGACATGCTAATTACATAAAGCTCCTGTTCTTTAATGTCCCTTTTTATTCCAACAAGACTACCTGTGGGCAGCTCCTGCAAAAGCCACAGTGAGGCTCCTTCATTCCCAGTGTCAATTAATACCAGCATCCTAGATCCAGACAGTTCTGAAAAACCCAACTTCTGAATGCTTAGGGTTTGGAATAACATCTAGACACAAGCTATAATACTGTCCAACAATTTCTCCCACACTTCTTTTCGATTTATCTTCCCAAATGATGCACATTTTAATGAAAAGAATTCATATCTACAGGAAATGGAGGAATTTGTCCAGAGTTCTGGTGAAGATGGTATTGTGGTGTTTTCTCTGGGCTCAATGGTGAAAAACCTCACAGAGGAAAAAGCCAATCTTATAGCCTCAGCCCTCGCCCAGATCCCACAGAAGGTCAGTATGCCTCTTGTCCTGCTCAGCACTTTTGCTCTTAATGGAGAAAAACCAGAGAAAATTGTACTCTTTCCTGGCAGAAGTTACTCTCACCACTCTCTGGACACAGCACATAGAATTTTAAGGGGGATTGTGTAGAGCACTGGAGTGGACAGGTTAGTAATGAGTCGTCATCTGCCATGCTTATCACTGTCACACTGGCATCACTGTAGAAACATACCTTGTGATCACTTGTGTTTAATAGAATAGAGATACAAAATACTCAGCCATTCTAATATTTTGACTGATACGAACAAATGCAAAGTGTACTGAAAGATGTTACTGTGGTCCAGTGGTCCATGATAGGAAAAAATTGCACATTAAGAAAGGAGAGGGCTGGGGAGATAGCTCAGTAGAATAAGCACTTGCCTGGCAAGCGCAAGGGCCTGAGTTCAATCCCCAATCCTGAAAAAAAAAAAAAAAGCATTCCACATTCTTTTGAGCCGGGTGTGGTGGCTCACACCTGTAATCCCAGCACTCGGGAGGCTGAGGCAGGAGGATTGGTGTGAGTTCGAGACCAGTCTGGGCTACAAAAGTGAGCTCAAGGCCAGCCTCAACTGCATAGCGAGACCCTGTCTCAAAAAGACAAAAAAAAAAAAAAAAAAAAAGAAAGGAGAAATACTCAATATAATTCTAAATTTCTCTGTTTTATATTCTATTGAAGTCAAAATGGATATTAAAGTAGAAATCTAGACATGCTTATTTTTTCAAAATTGCATAAAGGAGTTGAAATTATAATTGTCAAATAATTTGTTGTTTCTGTGTGCTACTTAGTTAACCGGTTTATATTCAATGACAAATTTTGTTCACATATTTGCTTATTTCCATATATTGTATAGTTAAATATTCTAAATGTGTTAAAATTTATCATTTCTTTCTTTTTTTAAATTTTATTACTATGGCTGGCTCAGACTGCCCTGGAAGTGGGGCTGGCACAGCATGTGGTGCCAGGAATTGAACCGCAGTCCCTGTGTTTGCCTAAGCTTGCCTAAGCAAGTGCTTTAGACCGCTGAACCATCTTGCTGGCCCCATAAATGTGTTAAAATTTAGAAGATTCTTTGCATGTTTGTTGTTTTAAAGTTTCTGCCCTTTAGCACTGAATGGAAAGCTTGTCTTTCTTCCCAAGAAAAAAAGTCTTTACAAATATTCATGAGAATTTTTGCAAATACTTTGTTAATCAAAAGATAATCAGAATACCTAATTGCTGCCCTTCTAAGAATGAAGAAGAGATACAGTGGGCTGGGGAAATAGCTCAGTAGAATAAGCACTTTCCTGGCAAGTACAAGGGCCTGAGTTAAAAAAGAAGAAAACAGAGATAATGGAAAAAAGAAAGGAGGGAAGCAGGGATACATGAAGAGAGAAATGAGGAATAAGAAAGGAAAGAGGGAGGCATAGATGATGGGAAGAAAAGCAAGTACAAAAGCATCACAAAAACTAATGTTAAAAATTTTTGGTTGAGCATTATATCTGAGAGCAAAAATGACTAAATGATATTTGATAAATCAATTGAATAACATATATATATGTATATATATATATATATCTCACACTGTTTTAAATCTCTATATGCTGGTTAGCTCAGATTCTTTGGTTTCTATTTTTCACTTCACACTTACTAGCATTTAAATGATTACTACCAAAATAATAACTCTATACTCACTAAGCAATGAGTATGAAAATAATACTGCCCTTTGTGGAATATTCATAGGGCCTTCTCTGAAGCATCACCTGAAGGCTGAGAGCCATGTGATTTCTAAGTAACTCTACAGCATTAACATACACACACACACACACACACACACACACACATGCACACATTGCCTGGTTTTACTTGCAAAGTGACAGCCTTGTCCTCACAGGTTTTATGGAGATACAGCGGAAAGGAGCCAGCCACGTTAGGACACAACACTCGGCTGTTTGACTGGATACCCCAGAATGACCTTCTTGGTGAGAGCTTGAGAGGGCAGGAGATGTGTAGTTGCACAGCTGATAAGTTCAGTAACTTTTTCAGAGCAAATCAAAACCATTTCACTATTTGAATATTTCCCCTTTGATATTCAGTTTTAGAAGACATAAAATTAAATAGTTGTCCATTCACTTTATTGATGTATGCTTCTTTGGTTCACACAAGATCATCTTCAGTTAATAGGCTCAATCAGCCTGGCAGTTCCAAGCCTATGTCACCACTGGTAGTAAAGCCAACTTTACAGAAAGGAAGGGGTTAAGTTCTGCTCCTGCTGAGATCAACTTTTCTTTTCTTTTCTTTTCTTTCTTTCTTTCTTTCTTTCTTTCTTTCTTTCTTTCTTTCTTTCTTTCTTTCTTTCTTTCTTTCTTTCTTTTGTCTTTTTGAGACAGGGTTTCATTATGCAGTTGAGGCTGGCCTTGAGCTCACTTTTGTAGCCCAGGCTGGTCTCAAACTCATACCAATCATCCTGCCTCAGCCTTCCAAGTGCTGGGATTACAGGAGTGCGCCACCATGCCTGGTTGGGATCAACTTTTCTTGTGCAACGTGTTGAGGACCTATAGGAAACACTGCCTTCTTGATTGAGTTGTGGGATTCCTTCCCTCTTTCCTTCTCTGAAATTCTTCTGATGTGTCATATGTTTGTCCACATCCATCTCTAAATCACAACTTATTCCTAAACCAGGCCACTCCAAAACCAAAGCTTTCATCACTCATGGTGGAACTAATGGGATCTATGAAGCCATTTATCATGGGGTCCCCATGGTGGGAGTCCCCATGTTTGCTGATCAGCCTGACAACATTGCTCACATGAAGGCCAAAGGAGCAGCTGTGGAGGTGAACATGAACACGATGACAAGTGCCGACCTTCTGGGTGCCTTGACAGCAGTCATCAATGACCCTTTGTGAGTACTGCTGGCTGTGGATCAGACTTGTAGTGATCCACCTGTTTACAGCCTCCCAAGAGCTAGGATTACAGGCCTGTGCCACTGTGCCCAGCCTCAGTTGCCATCTCAACACGCCCCAGGGGTGGGACTGACACAGCAGGCCCGGGACTCAAATCCCTAGCCTTTGCACTTGCTTGCAGGTACTTTATAATTTATTTTTGTTTGAATTTATTTATTTTATTTTATTTATATATTTTTTTGTCTTTTTGAGACAGGATCTCACTGTGCAGTTCAGGCTGGCCTTGAGCTCACTTTTGTAGCCCAGGCTGGTCTCGAACTCGCACTGATCCTCCTGCCTCAGCCTCCCGAGTGCTGGGATTACAGACGTGCGCCACCACGCCCGGCTTTTTGTTTGAATTTAGGTGCACATATGTATTTGTCAAATATATGTATACTTCAGTATACGTCAACTTTAAAAAGAGAAATGAGTTTAGAATATATATATATATATATATATATATATATATATATATATATATATATATAGAGAGAGAGAGAGAGAGAGAGAGAGAACCTTCCAGTTGTGTGGAAATATGCATTTGCTGCCAAATTAGGTTGTGTGACATGGATAAGGATAAGGATATGATATTTCTGTTGGACCTTACTTATATTTCAGTACAGTCAAGACAGAGGACAACTAATTGTTTCACTATGCTTAGACAAGAATTTAATGAAATAATCTCTAGCTTTAACTCTATTGCTCCATATACTCTTTCTTCTTTTCTTTTCTTTCTATTTTTTTTTTTTTTTAAACCAGGGTTTGAACTCAGGCTGTTGTGCTTGCCAGACAGGCGCTCATTCTACTAAGCTATCTCCCCAGCCCTGCTTCATACGCTCTTGCAAATTCTGACCATATTTTCTTCTTTCATTCCTCACAATGTACTGACAAAAGCAGGACGTCTCCTTCAGAACTGCTTACCTTCTCTTATCTCAATGAATCCAGTAGGTGTCTTTGTTCAGGTCATAAACAGAAATGACTCCTAATAATTCTAGCAAAGTGATCAGGAAGCTTGAAGTTAAAACATAACTGATTCTTAATCACATAGACTTCCATGTGATTATTGTTTGAGAAATTGAGATTTACATTCTATCACTATTGTAGCAGTAATTTCTAATTGTTAGTGATATAATTCTGGAAAGAAATCTGTATTTGTTTTAGCAACTTAAAGTACATGTATTTGGATATTCTATTTTGAAATTTACCCTAGCATTTTCATTCAGTGGCAATCTGATTGAAAGATACAGTTTTTTAATTTGTAAGTATAAATATGTGTACAAAGAAGCAATTATCACAGCACAAAGTTATCAGAACTTTAAAATGACTAACTCATATTTACTATCACTTTGCTGTTTCGATATAGCAAATTAGTCAGATTTTTTGCCCATGATATGTATGTTTTAAATGAAATTATTCCATAATTCTGAATCATTCATGATTGCATTCTGAGAACAGATCTGCATACTGGAATTCAAATGATGTCAGTTTATCTTACAGGATAGTTAAGCCATATATGCACTATTGAATATCTTTCATTTCTATTGTGTTCATTTTACCACGTTGCTTTTCACACATTCCTTTTGTCATCCCTGAAAGTTCTAAACAGTGAATATAAAACAAAGCAGTAGCTTTGTTCAAAACATTTGTAGAATTTATGCTTGACTGTTCCCTCCTAAAATATATGTTATATGTACTTACTTTTTAATTTAAACAATCATGTCTTTTTATGATATTTTTCTCTAGCTATAAGGAGAATGCCATGCGGTTATCGAGAATTCACCATGACCAACCAGTGAAGCCCCTGGACCGAGCAGTCTTCTGGATCGAGTTTGTCATGCGCCACAAAGGGGCCAAGCACTTGCGGGTTGCAGCCCACGACCTCTCCTGGTTCCAGTACCACTCTTTGGATGTGATTGGGTTCCTGTTGACCTGTGCAGCAACTGCTCTATTGTTGGTCACAAAGTGTTGCTTATTTTTCTATCAAAAGTTTATTAAGCCAGAAAAGAGACTAAAGAGGGAATAGATCTAAGTTTGGCAAAGTGTTGAATTGGGCAATAATATTAATTTCGGCCCTAAGAAGCTCACTGAGAACCCATCTTCATATTATTTTCAAATATCCTCTTTTGTTTCTGTCAACATGGAATACATGACTGGCAAATGTTAACAACTTTTTGAAAGTTGCTAACATTCATACGTTGTGAGTTTTCTTCTTTATTAGAGAGTAAATCTTGGTTTGAACAGGATGGGTTTTTCCTTGCCTTTTCCTCTGGTGCTTTACCAGGGATCTATTAATTCTAAACTCTTTCTATTCATAGTGTTACTTAAAATGTGTCTTGGCCTGATATGCTAATTGTGCTAGAATCCTTGGGAAGCTTCACAGTGTCCATGGAATTTCATGCATGGAGAGAACACACAAGAGACATGTTTCCAGTTCTTCATGGACTGTGCAGTCATAGAGCCCCTATAAAAGAGTAGGGTAGGAGGAGAAGAGTAATGAATTTCTTGTGTAATAAAAATCTGCTCTTTAGCTTGGCAAATGTTGTAGGACTCAGACATGAATTTATACATTAATAGTGCATAACAAAATGAAAGATATTGCTCCATAATTTTATTGGGCATATTTAGATAATCACAATATACTTTTGTGCTCTTTTTCAACAAATACTACTGTGTGTTCCCCAGTGAGTTACTGATTTTGACAGATTAAATTTCATAAAATAGATCAATAGAGAGATCTTTTATTTTTCTTAGTAAAAACTTTTTAAATTTGAACAGAATATTTGAAAAGGAAACTACAAAAAGGATTATCAACCATATTTAATTTTGTGAAATTTTTAACTTCAAAAATATTGATCACCTTAGTGTTAATTCATTATATTTAAAAATCAGAAGAGCATAATGTATAAATATTTATAATAATTTTTTATTTTATGCCCAGAATACGAATTTAGAATTTAAGGGATTTTTTTTTTTTTTTTTGTAATCTGCCTTGCATGAATTCAATCAGTTAATTACTATGCTAAGAATATGTTAACCTAATACTTTGAAAAGTATATGATAAGGAATGATGAATATGATTAAAAAAACAAAAGTTAATTAACAAAAATTACTCATATGTGAATGCTTTTCATTACTTTAGTAAATATACTATTGAACTTGTTTAATCCTTACAAAGTTAGTTACATTTCTAATATAATTGCATTTCACTATTTGATCTGTTATTGAGATAAAAGATATACATTAGTTTAAAGACGGCTTGAAATTCTCGTACATTTTTGTATGATGTTGCAGACTGTTTAGTTTAAAAAGTATATAACAAGAGTAGGCATTTCTTATTGAATGTATACATCCTTGAAAATACAAATAAATCTTTATGAAATAGTTGAGAACACTGAAAATGGATTTATGTACTTTTGGAAGCTTTTCAAAAGGTAATTCAGGGCCCGGTGGGATTGCTCAGTGGTCTAAAGCGCCTGCTTGGGAAAGCTTGGGTGGCTTCAGGGACAGCGGTTCGATCCCCAGCACCACGTGCTGCGCTAGCCCTGCCCTCGGGGTGGGCTGAGCCGGCCATAAAAATGAGTGAATAAACAAACAAAGGTTCTGAAACAAGAAAGACAGAAAGAAATAATTCTAACAAAACAAAACAAAACAAAACAACAACAACAACAACAACAAAAACAAAAGGTAATTCATATCAATGTGCTTTCAGTTTCATGATTTTACCATATTTTGAGGGCACTGGTTTGTATTTGCTTTCCAGTCAGCTTACTGGTTGGGACCAAATGGCTGAAGTTCAGCTGAGGACTAGCCATGCATGCATTTGAATACTGTGTTCTTTTGCTCTCCTCCAGGTTTTCCTGCCCACTAGGTTCTGTAATAATCTGGATGATCCCAAATCCAACAACTCTTAACTCAGGATGATCACATGTGAATGTCTTTTTTTAAAAAAATGCGTTTAGTATAAGATGTACAGGATCTCACTCCACAGATCAGACTTGTAGTGATGCTCCTGTTCTCAGCCTGTTTTCAGCCTCCCAAGCACTGGGTTTACAGGCCCATGCTACTACGTCCAGGCTCAGCTGCCCTTTCAGCATGCGCTGGGTGGGGGTCTGGCATTGCACGTGGGGAATGAACCCCAGTCATCGACCCATCACATGTTAATGTTTTGATGGTTTTTCAAAACTTTTTACTCGCCTTTGAGAAATAAAACTAATCCAAGTATTTCAGATATTAGATGTAATTTTTCCTACACAGTATCTGACATATTTCAGCAACCAACTTGAATCAATCATTAAATAGATTGTAATGATTTTCTTAATTGAATTCACAAGCAAGGAAACTTAAAACTTCAAACACACTCATAACTTCCAGTCCCAATAAGTCACTTTGATGCGCTTTGGAGATTTTTATTTCTTAAGTACCACAACACCAAACTGCCTGACTCTAATTTGCAATAAGGACAAACACATTGCTAAAGGAAAGAGTACAGCATACTTGTTAGAGTCTTCATATTGAATATTATTCACTTGAATGCTAGGCTCATACTGAGGCAATTTTTTAAAGTATCAGCTTGTAACTGGCTACAACTTAATCATACACTATATTCTGTAAGATGCCTTCTCAAATACCAAAGGTCTGATCTCTTAAGCAGAATCTTAAAGAGGTGGTATTAGCTAAGGAGAACCTGGTAGAATCAGCAAACTTCAAGGGCATTAGATTTCTTACATTCCATATGTTGTATGAATGTGATTTCTAGATTTGCCACCTTGCAGATTTCATGTCATTATTTCCTTTTCTTATATTTTTCATACCCAGTCACAGAGCTTCCTATTTTATAGCCAATAATAATGTTTATTTAATCTGTCTTCTTTCTACTCATAATACAAAATCATCCTTTTTTTTTTTTTTTTTTTGTCTTTTTGAGACAGGATCTCGTTATGCAAACAGGCTGGCCTTGAGCTCACTTTTGTAGCCCAGGCTGGTCTTGAACTCGCATGAATCCTCCTGCCTCAGCCTCCCGAGTGCTGGGATTACAGGCGTGTGCCACCACCCCCGGCTCATCCAATGTATTTTTAAAGCCCTGAATTACTTTAGGATTTTCTTCCAGTGTATCCTGAGTTCATTGAGAACTTTAAAGTGGATCTTTATAGTATTTTCAAATTCCACTTTTTCATTGTATATTAGTTTTATCATTGGATGGTCTTTTGCGCAGCTAGAATTTGGAGTCACATTTTAAAGCTTAAATTACATATATCAGTGAGCCTAAAGCCATCAGTTACAAAATCTGCCTCAGTAATATCAAAAGAGAAGACTTCCATATGATACAACTCTCACTCACCTGGTCCACCTTCCCACTGATGCATGCAGTCCTCCTTCCCCACCAGCCAGTGACATTCGTCCTGGTGCTTTTTGTTTTTTATCAAGTGCTATGCTGTGAATTACTATTTCACCTGTCTAATCTTCCTGCTTTCAGATTACATGTCATCTTAATTATAGCAGTCATTTTTACTCTAAATAATTCCTTCCCCAAATCAAATACTCTGGATCATCTGGTTTATTTTCCTTAGGTAAGAATAAAATAATCAAAGATCAATGTCTTTCTTGTCACTAACTACTTTACCTATTTACCATGTGAACACAAAAAAATTATCTGATGTGTAGGAACACAATAAAAAATTAACACACATTTGCTAGGTGGGCCAAATTCCATATCAGAAAGAGAGACAGAAAACAAATAGAAGGTGGATATAAAACACTGGAATATGGTGTATTAGAAGTGAACATGTGAGTACATGAAGGAAATTATTACTGATCCTCATATTATGAACACAGTTCTCAACAAAGTTTTATATCTGTTATGAAGGCTTGTCTTGTTGATCTTGGCATGAACTACAAAGAAACAGAAGGGGAAATGTAAGATACATAAAACTCTACAAGATTGTTTCATGGAAAATTTCCAGTAATTTCTTATAGCATTATAGGATGATATATATATATATATATATATATATATATATATATATGTATATATATATACACATTCACATATTTTATAGGTAATGACATTCAGTACAGTTTTCCAAAGTCATATTGCTACCTACTGTTTGGCTTAATATAAGGAGACATAGACAACAATCAATACAGTTAAATGTTATATTAGATAACAGATTTATAAACATGTGGACTATTTTAAATAGGAAGGAGACATTAGAGAGGACAAGAAAAATACTCAAAATAGCAGATGTTAAATATATAAAGAAAAAGTTAGTGGAAGCAGATCTTAAAAATGCAACTTTTGGCCCAGCAGGATGGCTCAGTGGTCTAAAGCGCCTGCTTAGGAAAGCTTGGGCAGCTTCAGGGACCGTGGTTCGATCCCCGGCACCACATGCTGCACCAGCCCTGCCCTCAGGGCAGGCTAAGCCGGTCATAAAAATAAATAAATAAACAAACAAAAGTTCTGAAACAAGCAAATAAATAAATAAATAATTAAATTTTAGTGGTCTAAAAATGGAACTTTTACAGAAACTCATTCATATAAAAGGCAAATGTGAGAAAAATATGTTTATTCTTGTACATAAGTTTGTATAACTTAAATTAGGAAAATATTTCTATGCACATATAAGATAGAGCATAGTTATTTTTCATACTTATTCTAATTTGTATGCAATCATATGTGTTTTCATTCAGTTACATGCTACCTGACAAATTAGGTGGACTAAAAACACTATTCATCTTTGTCATCACACTCCAAATGACAGCATTTTAAAATCTTCCTGACAGCCTGGTGTATTAGTTACTTTTTGCTCGTTGCTGGGACAAATACCCGACACTCGAAATGAAGGAAGGAAAGGTTTATTTAGCTCACAGTTGGTGGAGGTTTCAGTCCATATTCGGTTGGCCCAAGGCTGAGTGGAGCAGGGCGGAGAGCATCCAGTTCATGGCGGCAGAACAGCAGCAAAATGGTGGCAGAGGCAGCCAACCAAACAGGGCAGCAGAGCAGCAGCACCAGCTCGAGCTCCAGTCTATCTCTCTGTCTCTCTTTATATTACATTCAGGCTCTCTGCCTTAGCTCCCGCCCTAGGTTACACCCATAATCCCAGAAGTACTTCCACCCATAATCCCATCAGTACTAAAACCTATAATCCCAGGGATCATGGATCAAGTCTCAAACTCTAGAAGTCCCCGCCCAGTGACTCCATGAGGCTTTGGGGGGACAACTAGACATAAACCATAACACCTGGGAACCCCATGTCACTGTCAGATCTTCTGAAAGCCTTCCCTTCCTACTTTAATGTATGTACTCTTTTGTTTATGTATCATCCCATATTACATCTTTAGTAGTAGCGAGTGCTCACAGTGAAAAGGAGAAACACTTAATAGCTGAAGTTATTTTCCTTTTTTTTTCAGAACAGGGGATCAAACTCAGGACCTTGCTTTTGCCAGGCAGGCACTTGTGCCTCTGAGCTATCTCTCCAGCCCCCTGAATTCATTTTCCTTGCATGTCTAGATGGATATAAAGTAGATGTCTCCACCAATGTATAATAGGTCCTTTATATATTTTTCCATACTTTTTATCATTTTGCTAAAATGTCAGTGGTACACCATGCCTTGATTTATAATACAGCAACACAGGAGCTATCACAGTCCCTGATTTCAATCTATGCTACAAAGCTAATGTGATAAAAAATCAGCATGATAATCTCCATAGGTTGAAAGTATAGAAATGAAAATATATGCAATGCAAATACTTCTCAAAAAAAGAAATTGTGAAGACCCATAAAACATCAGCAAATGGCTTCTAGAATTGATGACCAAATTGAATAGCACAGTTGGATACAAAGTCAGCACTCAAAAATAATGGCACTGTTGTACACAACAACAATCTAACTGAGAGAAAAATTAGGAAGAACATACCTCTCACAATAGCTTCTAAACTATCAAATTCTGAGGAAACACTAACAAAAGGATTAAAAGATATATACATTGAAAATTGTAGCACTGTGAAAAGAATGATGCAAAAGAACATTAAAAAATTGGAAAGATACCCTCTGCTCATGAGTACAAAGAATGAACATTGTAAAAAGGACCTTACTCTCAAAAAATTTATACATGCTTAACATAATTAAAATGCATACATCATTAGCCTTTCACATAAGTGTAGAAATAACATTCATAAAATTTATGTTAAAGCAGAAGAACCTAGATTAGCAGAGGCAGTCCTGAGCAACAAAGACAAGGCAGGAGGTATCACAGTCCCTGATTTCAATCTATGCTGCAAAGCTAATGTGATAAAAATCAGCATGGTACTGGCAACAAGTAGACCTGTAGATCAATAGAACAGATTGGAACAGGAAGACACAACTAGAAACATACTCAGTCACCTTATCTTTGTGGAACAATAATAGCCTCTTCAATAAATGATGCTGGGAAAACTGTTTTTCACATTCTAAAGAATAAAACTAGAACCATTTCTACCATCATCCGCTAAACTAAAGTCCAATTGTCTCAGAGATCTAAATATTAAGACATAAACATTTAATCTATTGGTAAAGAAAATACATAGAAATGTTGAAGACAGGGATAGATACAGAGTTTATGAACGAAAACCAAACTTTTAAGGAAACACACCAAAGAATCAATAACTGGAATCTCATGTTATTAAAACTTTTGCATATCAAAAAAAATCAGGTAAAGAAAAGAAAATCCACAGGGTAGGAAGAATAATTTAGCTAACTGTCCCTTGGACAAAGAACTTCTATCTATTGTTTAACAATTAAGGTGTGTAGACCAAAAATTAAAGAAATATAAGCACTACAAGGATAGTCAATATTTTGGCCCTAGCCCTTCAAGGTTAGTGAGGACTCAGGACATAAGATAACCTCTGCTATGACAACCTGTAGCTCAGTGGTGTTCCATATTTTCTGATCAAGAAGATTATGTGGCCACAGAGGAAAGTGATTAACAATGTGTAGTGTGCCTAAGGAGAGTCACCTAGAGAGAAAAAATTCTCTCAGGCTTTCAAAGAGAGCAAATTGGTCAAGCAATGGCCATAACTCATCCAAATGGCTAACACTGACAAAAGATCTACAAGTTGCTGTACATGGTTTCAGGGTAAATCCTGAGAGGATGTGACTGACCTTGTCAGATACAAAGGTTACATTTTTACTTATACAGGTCTTGCTTTAACTTGATCTTAACCATCCAGCAGAAAAGTATGACCATGAGGCATAAAAAATAATACCATACTAATATGCTGAGCTGAGCTGTAAAAGGCTGAAGTGAACAACTTCTGACAATTGCTAGTTCTGCTGATAACCCACTATTATTACGGATTATTGGACTATATTGGATTATTTTGCTGAATTCAAGTACCTATAATCTTTAGTTTGGTCTCAAGTACAAAAAAGTCCTTTAAAGACTTCTCCAAATACAGCTTCTGTAGCTGCAGTGGAACACACATCTCTGACAAAACAAAACAAAAAAGGGGGATATAAATAAAAGATCATTTGAATAGTAAAAATATGTATACATAATATTAGAATAGATATACTGCCATTTTCTGTGAGTTCAATGAAAAGAAAGGTTTGTACTAACATTGTTTAGACAAGACATGAGGTCTACATCTTGTTCTCTGAATAACTACTATGAAAACATTAATATGACATGTACTAATTGCTGTGACTGTCCCTCTAACCTGTTCTGAAACCATTTCACTGCTATTTTATCTTTTTCTCATTAAAATGAATAAAAGATAAAAAATAAATGATGAACATAAGAATTTCTGAACTCCACGTGTTCATCCAAACTGCATTAATGATGGAAACTTCAAATATAGAAATCATAAAAAATTTTGAAATATTATAAAGTTATAAGACAGCTATTATGCTTATAGTTAATCATTTTATTATCATTTCTTATTTGATTATCAGAATAATGTTATTTCACATCACTATGGTACATATAGGATTATTATTCCAAAAACTTCCCAAAGCCCTATTGATATATATAAATAGTGAGAGGATGAATCACTCCTCTCTCTTCTAAAATGCTAATATTTTAGAATCAATAGTGTTATAATACTTGTGATGAAGATTTTATTTATTTTATTTATTTATTTATTTATTTATTTATTTATTTATTTTTGCATTTAAGACATTTCGAGAAACCCTTGAAGATACTGAGATGGAAACCACATTCTTAGGAAGACACACATTAATAATACTATTAATGATTCACTGTTTTTAATGTCTAATTACTTATATTTCCTTAATAATATTTCTTTCAAATTAAAAAAATCGTTCTATCTTTTACATGATTGAAAAATAATTAGGCCACCTTAATTCAAAGATTAATCCAAAAAAGAGCATTTGAAATGAATACACATTTCTCACATGAAGAAATACAAATGGCAGATAAATATCTAAAAAAAGTTCAACATCATTTGAGAAATGAAAGCTAAAACAACACTGAGATTCAATCTCACCCCAGAAAAAATTACTATCATCAAAAAGTCAGCATATAACAAATACTGTTTGGGCTGTGGTGGAAAAGGAACCCTCTCCAACGTTTCTGAGAATGGAAACTGGTACAGCCACTGATAGATGATAAATAAGACAGTTATACTATTGAACTTTCATTGAAAAATATGGTTTGTGCCCATATTGGTTGATTTATTATGAATTCCTCCATCTTGTGATTAGAGCAATTACTTTGAAGATAGCAATATACAAATATTAACCATATTTCCCTATTATCTTGTTTTGATTTTATTTTTTATTCTAATTTTCATTTTAAAAGGAAACTTATAAAATAGAGACATGTATGTCTGTATGTATGTAGAGGAAAAGAATTGAAAACAAATATTTTACAATCAAAATAGAAAGTCAGTCATAGTGGATATAGCATACTAAAATGTATTTTATGGCCAAAGCAATTCTAATTGGGACACTTATAAGATGAATTAGAAACAATAAGGAGCGCCAATAAAATTTTCATTGAAAGAACTATAAATAACAGTTCTTACCAAGATCAAATTTGGAAGAAAGAAAAAATTATTTAACATTTCAGTTATAGGAGGTACAACAATGGTCAAAGGTCACAGTGGGCTAGGACTGTGAGGTACAGTATCTGACTTTCGTTTGGTGTTCAGTTTAATTGGGGCAGTTTGGTGTGCTACAGACAGTGGTCAAGATTTAAGTTTGAGGGAAAAATGCATCTTTTGATAATCATACTGACACACAGTGGTTAACTAGTAACCTAATTATCTACTAACAGAAAGTACTGAGCTAGAAAGAATTTGCATGAGACAAAGTCCTTTGCTACAATGTTATCTCGCTTTGAGACCCTAAAACTTCATAGACTTTGCTAGACTTAGCTCTGGTCATTGGTTTAAAAATTGTACTGTCCTAAAATCATAAGGGCCCTAGCCACAAGTCATATAGGTGTAGGAAAGATTCTCAATTTATTTCTATGCCAATTTGTTAATTTCTAGAGTAGAAATAGACTATCATAATATGAAAAATTAAGAGAACTATGAGTTTTAATTTCTTAAAAGGTTTTTTGGAGGGATTTTAGGAAGGATCTACAGGGTGTTGAGGGTCTCACTACTAGATCGGACTTGTAGTGATCTGCCTATTTACAGCCTCCCAAGAGCTGGGATTATAGGCACTTGCCATCACATCCAGTGTCAATTGCCATCGCAGTGTGCCCTTGGGCAGGGCTGGCACAGCAGGCCTGAGAATCGAACTCCCAGTCCCTGTGCCTGCTTGCAGGTGCTGAGCTATCTGGTCAGCCCTAATTTCTTAAGACTTTCAATAAAATTGAAAACCATTACATAGGGAAGATTAATGACAATGAGCTAAAAACAGAGTCATTAAGAGAAATTACGTTTCACAAAATAAAATGATTATAGAGGCCAGCCTCTCTCTATCTCACCTTCTCTGTCTGTCTGTCTGTCTGTCTGTCTGTCTGTCTATCTATCTATCTATCTATCTATCTATCTATCTATGTTCTATCTATATTTGCATATGCATTTGCACACATAGCTGAATATATTTACCTATATATTTTACATATATTTGCATGTGTATTTACATATATATTTGCGTATGTGCAAAGCAATAAGCTGATTAATCTTCAGAAAATATTTAAATTACAGAAACATCCTTCAGAAAATATTTAAATTCCAGAAACATCCTTATTATTCTAGAGACTAAAACATCTGAATAGACAAATAATTACTAGAGACATTATTTAAGTAATCAACTATTCTCAATAAAATAGCCAAGAACCCTAGAAATAAGGGACTAGTTTTACCAAACATTGAAAAACTGAGAGCAGTTTTCTCAGCCTATGCCATAAAATTGAAGAGTTTAAGCTTCACTTTACATTATAAATTCGTCTTTATTCTCACAACAAATTTAGAACACTAAAAGAAAGAAGACCATAGATTAGTGCTTCTACAGAAACAGGCATAAAAATTTTCAGGAAAATCAAACATCAAATTAAATAGAGCATGCCATGTACGACTTATCTCTGCATGAGTATTTCAAACATGCAAATCAATGTCTATTACAGCACACATAAAGAGAATAATTTACAAATCACATGATCATCATTTGACTAGATTCAAAAAAGTTTCTGACAAATAAAATGTTATGCAGAGATGAAATCCTCCACAAATTGGGTATTGAGTGAATGCATCAGCATTCACGCTATATGGACAAGACTTGTGCTAATTTTTCTCCAAGACCAGGGGCAAGGTTTTTATTCACTGCTTCAAATCAACGTTGTTCTGGAAAGCCTAGAAATAGCAGGCAGGCAAGAATAGAAAATATAATACATCCAAACTGGAACAGAAAGAGCAAAGACACTTCCATTTACAGATGAGTGATCTTTATATACAGAAACTCTAATGATTTCACTAAAACTCTTAAAATTAATAAAATATTTCACAATTTGAAATACATAAATTTCATATTGAATATTTAGCATTATTTATAATGTTTTAAATAAATACACATAAAAATCAAGATTAACATTTCCATTTATAATAAAATTAGAATAGAAGACAAAAGACCTGTTATCAGAAAAGTATAAAATATTGAGAAAAAAATTGAAACAGACCAATAAGGGAAGAGGTTGTCCTTTTTTATCCTTTGGATAAAAATCCTAACATTGTTCAAATGCCCAATCTTTGAACATATATTCAGTGATACATAGATTTTATCAATTTAGGGAAATCTATCCAATATCCCAGATCATTTTTATAAAAGTAGAAGAAATAATTCTAAAACAGAACACCATCAATAACCTCAAAAGAGCTAAGCAATCATGAGCAAGACAAAATCGGAGCCACCAAAACACCAAACATTAAATCATATTGCAAAGCACGAACATGCATGTAAAACAGCCTGTGACTGACATAACAACAGACATACAAGTAAATGGAACATAAACAAATTGATATTTTTATGTTCAACTGTTCCTTAAGTTTCCATTTGTGCTCGATGGATTATGAAGAGTATCTTCAACAAAATACTGCTGAAAAAATGTACATTTACCTGTTAAACAAGAAAATTTGACAATAAACTTACAACATTAAAAAACTGAAGTACATATAATATTTAATGTAAATATGAGATATAAAACTACTAGAAAAAAATTAACAAGACCATGGCCTACTCCACCAGTCTCCTGCTCATAAGTACAATGACAGAATAAAACACAGACAGAATACATATTTTAGTTATATGGGGTACAAAGATGGTGAAAGTCTAATGGTGAGAAAGGACTGTGAGGCATGGTGTCTGGCTTTTATTTGATGTAAACTTTGATTAGGATGTGTTTGGTGCACTGAAAACAGTGGTGGAAATTACTGAGTCAGAAAAAATTTACACAAGACCGGGTGTGGTGGCGCATGCGTGTTATTTCAGCACTTGGGAGGCTGAGGCAGGAGGATTAGTGCGAGTTTGAGACCAGCCTGGGCTACAAAATAGAGCTCAAGGCCAGCTTGAACTGCATAGCTAGACCCTGTCTCAAAAAGACAAAAATAAATAGATAAATAAAATAAAATATCTATCTATCTATCTATCTATCTATCTATCTATCTATCTATCTATCTATCTATCCATGTATCTATGTATCTATG
Organism: Myocastor coypus; assembly: GCA_004027025.1. Classification (NCBI taxonomy): domain Eukaryota; kingdom Metazoa; phylum Chordata; class Mammalia; order Rodentia; family Myocastoridae; genus Myocastor; species Myocastor coypus. The sequence goes on along the minus strand of PVJA010011106.1, from coordinate 19,367 downwards.
TATGTATGTATGTATGTATGTATGTATGTATGTATGTATCTATCTATCTATCTATCTATCTATCTATCTATCTATGAATCAGAATTCTCTGCTGCTCTGTTTTGTTGCTTTGAGACACTGGAACTTTATGAACTTTACAGACTTTGGCAGATTCAGCCCTGGCTGTTGATTTACAGGTTGTTATGTCCTTAAGCCAGCAGGGGATATAGTCACAAGTAATGTAAGCCTAGGAAAGATTTTAAATTTATTTCTAGGCCTATATATTAATTATTGTCTGCTTGTGTTACTTTAAGATGGTCCTCAACAATTCACCCTTTACACTTTTGAACTTGAAGCAGCTGCACCAGGTAAGTGTGGACTGTAGGACATTTGAATATGAGTTGGGCATGATTCCTCTATGAAATACTAAGAATATAAGCAAAAGGAAGACATCAGTAAGTCTTAGAATCTCTATCTATCTATCTATCTATCTATCTATCTATCTATCTAATTTATTTATTTCTTGCAGTAGTGGGGAATTGAACTCAGGACCTTATGTTTGCCAGGGAAGTGCTTATGCCACTGAGCTGTATCTCCCAGTCTAGAATGCCAATATAAAACCAGAAGTGAACTCCGACATATGTAAATGGGTTGAATTGATGGAGTGTATCAGCAAATGCATCCCAATCCTGAATGTAATCATTGAAATCTTGAGTTTGTTGTAACAGAAAGCACTTCTCTGTGGAGTGTGTCAGTATACCTGGAAGGGTTTGACTAGATTTACCATGTTGCTTATGTATGCCCATGGATGGAGTGACAGTCCAGCATCTGATTTGTAGTGACACTTGAACTTTTGGTGTAATTGTAAGCTCTCTACTTGGTCCCCCACTCACAGAACAGCAGTTTCTACAACAATTATCTGTGGCTCAAACTTCATATCTATATTTCTTCATTAGTTCCAGCATCATCAGACCTCCACATCATTATTAAAGAAACGTGCAGTCTGCACAGAATGCGTGAGAGTCACTGAGGAGATTAGTACATTGAGGAATAGTAGGGAAAACTTACTGTAATATAAGGTCCACCATGCATTTAGTTCTATGTATCAAATGATCAGAAAGGTATGGAGTCAAAAGGAGGTGGGCGAGTATTGCCAAGGATTTGGATGATTAACAGGAAGCTAAACACCAGGCATTCATTTGATAATTATTATTATTTTGAAATGCAGCTCTCTAGGTTTAATGAAATGAATTAGAACACAATTAAGATGAGTGAATGAATTATTTTGGCAAGAGTTTATCAAGTAAATAGATGAGTGCTATAAATATATACTTCTGCATTAACTACTTTGTAATGGTTATACAATAGGGGGGCTGGGGAGATAGCTCAGTAGAATAAGCGATTACCTGGCAAGAGCAAGGGCCAGAATTCAATTCCTGGTTCTGTAAAAACAAACAAGCAAACAAGCAATGGTTATACAATAGGATATGCTCTCTGTCTGAAACCTATTCATTACAAATCCTCACTTTACCATCATAAAATGGGAATATCAAATTCTATAATCTACAACTTGCTGTTTTGCCCCACTAGAGAATTTGAGGTATTGGAACACTAAACCCTAAACTATTCCAATCAATAAAATCAGTAGTTTCAAAGTTAAGTAGTTTGCTTTGCTTTTCATTTGATGACATCACCAACATTCTTGTTTGCTTCTGACCTAGATACTTCCCTTAAGATGTCCAATCTAAAGTCAAAATCATAAATTGACCTGTTCTATCCTCGCTTGTCTTGACACAACATATTCTAGGGAAATAATGAGCCTTAACTACACAAAGGAGAATTTGGGTTAAGAATCTGTCTACAAGACTGGATCATGAGTTTATCATAATTAAATTAGCATGTGTCAGTCTCATCTATTTTTAAGTCCTTACTGTAAGGTAAGGAGTTTCCTGGGTTTTCACATGAGCCAATCATAAAAGGATAGATAAAATGAGAAGTATAATTACCTATGGCTTGTATATCTAATTGTATTGAGGTATATGGTCTGAAAATGTACAAAATCTGAAATGTACAGCATAATTACCATGATAAATATCAGAAAGAAGATCTATCCAGGAAATGGGTTGCAAAAGACATAGATTTTGAACATAGGTCCAAAATTTCTTGGTCATGGAAGGCCTAAAGCATACAAAGATAGGGAACAAAGCCAGCAAGGCAAGTAAGGTATCATCTGGTGAGGACAATAGTCCCTGACAAGCAGTTATTGCCCTAGCTTCACATGCTACCACTTAGATAACTTCCCGTTGGATGGTGTGGGCAGAATTCTCCATATTCTGTGCTCCTAGAGTTCATTTCCTCAAGGGATCAACAGATTTCTGTGGGTGTTGGCTGCTGGTCAAGTTCATCCATTGAAATGCTGGATTGGGGGGAGCATATTTCTGGCATGGTGACCAGTGAACTTTTCTGTTCCTTTATGGTCTCATATTCCTAATGACACCCAAAGTATGTCTGCATTTCCTGCCAAGACAGAAGTATACCATTGCCCACACATTATTAGTGATTCAAGGCCTTCCCCAGCACCAGTACTGGTGTAGTGTTTATAATCTGTAGTGGAGGAGTGAGTGTTTCCTGGTTTCATGCCCAGTGGAGCTGTTGAAGCATCATTTTTGAATTGATGGCAAGATTTTAAAAATTTAAGACGAAGTATATAAAATTTAGTTTATTCTGAGGAGGGTCCTATGTATTGTTTTTTTGTTATTATAATTGTTTAAATGTTAAATGGACTTTTCTGAGTGGCTGAAGCTGGGAAAGGATGATACTTGTGAGCTGTAAGCCAAGGCAGGTCTGAGATAAAGAATGCCTGAGGCAAGCTATGTGAGTGAACAAGGGGCTTGGATCCAGAGAACATCAAGCCCAGAGGCGATCCAAGAAAAGGGTGTTAGCAAAGGAGTGTCACCTTACATCAACCTGCCCAAGGTGTGATAATCCTGTTCTGGTGACTGGGCAGTTCATTTCCTTCCTCCTGGAGTGAGGGCTCCATCCTATTCTAGCTTTCCTTCTTATGTTTATTTCTCCATCCTTTCCCCATTTTTCCCCCTAGGACCTTCAGGAGCTGAGCTGGCCAAGGCAGGTTGCCAGGATCAAGTTTAGCATGTCACAATGGAACAAAGGTTTGGAGAGGCTTATGTATGTAGAGTGAGCTATTTTTTGCTTTTATAGTGTTAGGGATTTGCCCCCCGCCCCCATCATAGCAGCAAAAACTGGCAAACAGTGTGCTACATAGGAAACCATTTATCCTGAGTGGCAAGTAGCATGTATCATGTGAGACAAAGTGTGTCTAGAGACAATAGCACGTTGTGACCTCCCAAATGAGAAAATGTGCGTAACATCTATTGTCGCATATCTCACTGGCTTTCATATCCATGGATTGTTGCCCTCTTGAGGCAATAATCTCAGGGTTTTCAGACAAGAAGAACAGATCGTTATAATATTTCTGGCTCGAGTTTGAGATAATTGAAATAGTTTCATATGGTTCTTGGAATTTTGATGAAAATATTTATGAGACCACTAAGATTGGTCAAAAGAAGAAACATTAACAACCAGGGTATCAGCCTTAGCATCAGCTAAAGGTCCTGGAAAGATAGAGTATTCCATAAAATACCTATGGAAAGGTTAGTGGTCCTAGATTAAAGATCCTAGCTCAAAAGGAATGGATCTCACCATGCAGAATCTAGAGTTCACTGTAAACTAGCAATTTTTAGGATCTGAGTTGAATAGGCCCCATTCAACTCAGTGAATGAGCCACTGATAATATTTATGGGTATTATAGAAAATTTTTATTATATACATTTTAGCAGTACGATTTTATCACTGAACTGAAAGAACAAGAGTAGCTAAAATGTTGAGAATTCTTACTCTAAATGGCTGCACTGCATTTTGAAGACCCGTGTATAAATAAACTGTGGCATTATTTCTTGATTGGAGTGAGGAGATTTTGGGAATTATACAGGAATTTTGAAGGAAGAAATGAAACAAGAGATTATTAGGATGGTTATTATCTACTTTGCCAAGAAATTTAGTAAATGTCACCTTCCAAAAAACACCTACTTGCAGTAAATTATAATATTGAATCATATACAATTTTGTTAGGATCCCTGCTAGAAAATTGTCTGATACTCATTTGACTTGTAAGCACAAATTTTGTTATTTATTCAGTATAGAATTGTAAAGTCTCAATTACTTAAGTAAATATAACCACTCAGTGGAGAAAGTTGTTTATCATAATATTGTTCATTCAAACCTGGAAGAGAATGAACAATCTCCAGAAAAAAACAGATACAGTAATTGATTGATGATTAACATGAAATGCATGCTGATCCTGTATCCATATTCCACTAGTTGTAACTACTTTGTTTTTGCCTCCATAACCAAAACTCTAAGAGAGCTAACCTCAGGTTCACCCCATAATGTATTACACAAATGATGTAATTGATAAACAGAGATCCCCAATTTTGGCTGAATCCAATTTGTATCATTTAATAATCATTAGAAATCATATGTAGTTTTTAAATGATCTGTCCTTATCTTGATTTTTTTGTTTTCTCATTATTTTTTAATATGAATCCTATATACTAAAAGGAACTAGATATTTAGATCTTATTGGGGGTTACATATGGCCATGGTCCATTAATCCTTCTTTTACTTGAGCAAATGTCTGTACCTCTGCATCCTTGAAGTGCCAAGATGAAGATGAAGTGCCAAGAAGTATATCATGAAAACAATGAATTATGTAGGTATACAGAGAAAGCTCTCCTGAAGCAGTCATGGTCTATGACAAAGGAGCTAACACAGGGTTGTGCTATTTGAAATTATTTGTGGAAGTGTCTTCCATTGTTATTATAGGCACTTTAAAATTTAAACTAGTCATGGGAAGGCAGAACAGGCCTAGCTTGTCATGTGGAGATAAGGGCATATTAACAAAACAATCTATGTAGAATATTAAAGCTCAGTCTTGGGATATCACTTTTGGACTAGGGAGTCCAGGCTGCAAAGCACCTATAGGCTGCACTTCTATATTTACCATTTGGAGATCCTGAAGTAACTTCTAATTTTTTATTTATTTATTTTTTATCTATAGGTAAAACAATAGCAGGTCTGTTTTGGGGGCTTACTGACACCTAAATGTCCCTTCTGTAAGTAAGTGGTCTAATTGTGTTAATAGTTCCTGCTTTATGGGTCACTGGCCAATCCAAACTAGTTAGTCAGATTTTAGATTGAAGGCGCAGCTTTTCTGGATAGAGAAGTTCCAATGACTCTGATCAAAGATATGAGTGATAACCTATTCTTGAGTGAACTATCTTTTGTTTGGCCTCTGTAGGTGGAACATTGTCCTATAAATTTTTCCTAATCCTCTTTGTTTCTGATAAGCAAATTTTTCATTATCTTTTCTGCTAGAGAAGCAGAAACTTTGCATAAGATAAATTTCTTTTTCTGTAAAAAACCCTACAGACTGACTAAAATAGGGGCAATGCAAGGGCAAAAAATTCCTCTGCTAATGAGGCCCTTTATAGGAAAGGGAGTGGGCCAGCTGTACCACATGGCACCACTCTGTGAAGAGGACAGGTAGGAGTGGGCCAGCTGTACCACATGGCACGCCATTGTTCTGTACTCACATTAGTGATTGCCTGCCTCCTTCTCAGCATCTGTTATACATTACTTGAAATCCTGTCATTGTTTCCACTCTCCAGCGGTGTGTTCTCAGAGAGACCTACTCTGAGCAGTCCATAATGCTCTGTACTGGGTTCAAGTTATCTGACTAGTAATATCCTGCTCAGAGGTTTGATGACAGAATAAAACACAGACAAAATATATACAATTTAGTTAAAAGGAGTACCAGGATGGTCAAGCCCAGTGATGTGCCAGGACCGTAAGGCATGGCCCTTTGTCTTTTATAGGATATACAGCTTGAGGGGATATGTGCTTCTGAGATATAAGAAGCAGTGGGGGTGAACTGCTGATGCAGTCAAGGTTCAAAATGTAACAGACAGTACATTTTTGGAAAAATCACAAAGGAAGACCATGGTTATCTCAGAACCTAATTTCCTGCTACCTGGTGTTACTGAGCCAGATGGAATTTGGAGTCAAAGTCCTCAGATACTGTGTTAGTCGTGCTTTGCGGATGAACTTCACTGTTTGATATCATCAGCTTAAAGATTACAGCGGCCTTTCACTTACTGCCGAGGCCACCACATTCCAGACCCCCCCCCCCCCGCAATAAGTGAAAATCAGTAAACCAGTGACATTATTTGTTTTAGTATTTACATATATTTTAAAGCTTTATAAATCTTTCCCACACTCTTATAAATGTTTACCCACACTTTAAAAAACACTTCTAGTGTTTTTATCTATTTTCTAAACTTGTAAACCTATGTGATTTTAATAACATATGTATGCTGTGTGGTACTGCAAATTACTGTGATACAGTGAAAAATCTACGACAATTTAAATTAATATGTTTTGAAAATCTGTGAGACAATGAGTCCACAAAAGTCAAGCATGAAAGAGTGAGGGACTACTGTACTCTGTCCTTATGCTAGCTGTTGATCTAGCCATAAGTCATGTGGGCTTAAAACTGACTCAGAATTTATTGTTATGCCAATTTATTAGTTCTAAGTATCAGCGACTTGCATCATGCCAAGCTGTTCATCAGCAAACAAAGCTAAAAATGGTTCTTGACCTTGGTCTGTGCAATGTATATGTCTTCAATATGAACTCAGGAGCACAGAAAATGAAAGGAGAAATAAAACATTTTGAATTAAATTTAAAAAGCTTCTGAGCCAGGTGTGGTGGCTCACGCCTGTAATCCTAGCACTCGGGAGGCTGAGGCAGGAGGATTGGTGAGAGTTCGAGACCAGCCTGGGCTACAAAAGTGAGCTCAGGACCAGCCTCAACTGCATAGCGAGACCCTGTCTCAAAAAGA
>PVJA010011106.1:0-12309 GCA_004027025.1 Myocastor coypus | reverse complement strand
ATGAAAATATGTAATGTAATCATCGTTAAATTTTTCTGGTTTTGAAATTCTGTACTATATGTAAATAAAGAAATAAAAAATAAATTAGGCAAGCAATATGAACAATTCAATAGTAAGTACACAAATGATCAGATAGAAAACAGTGGAGAATATTCTAAGAGCCATATTGAAAAAGAATGCAGCCGGGCGTGGTGGCTCACGCCTGTAATCCCAGCACTCGGGAGGCTGAGGCAGGAGGATCGGTATGAGTTCGAGACCAGCCTGGGCTACAAAAGTGAGCTCAAGGCCAGCCTGAACTGCATACTGACATACTGAGACCCTGTCTCAAAAAGACAAAAAAAAAAAAAAAAGAATGCAAATAAATGACCAAGAGCCACCATCTAAATAAATGTTCATGTTCAGCATTATTAATAGTCAGGAAGTGGCTGGGGCGATGGCTCAGTAGAATAAGTGCTTGCCTGGCAAGTACAAGGCCTGAGTTCAATCCCCAGTTCCAGAAAAAAAAAAAAAAAAAAAAGGAAAATGAAAATTAAGTTCACATTAAAATATCACTTCTACATACATCACATAGTGAAAGAGAAAAGCAGTATTGATGTGTGTGCATGGAATAAAAATAAGCTATAATCGCTATTGATAGGAATGAAAATTGATGTGCACAGATATGTAAATTAGAACTATTGTATAAAATAGTGGGAAAATTTCTTTAAAACTTCAAAATAGACAGTGGGCCAAATAACTCAATGGATTTAAGTGCCTGCAAGCACTTTAAGGGTTTGATCCCCAGACTTGCCCCTGGGGTGAGAGGGAACAGCAATTGAGACTGGGTGTGGTGGTTTGTGCCTGTAATCCCAGCTCTTGGGAGCTGTAAGCAGGCAGATCACTATGAGTGCAATCTAGTAGTGAGATCCTAAACACCCTGTAGACCTTTCCCTAAATATACAACAACAAAAAAATTATAATAGAGTTACCACATGACCTACCAGTTTTAATTATAAATATATGTATACAAGGGAATCAAAATCAGTTTTTCTTTTGTGTATGTGGTACCTGGGATCAATTTTGGACCTTGTGCTGGCCAGACAGGCATTTAATTGAATGATGTAATCTCAATTGCTAGAAATAAACAAGTTCTAGAATTTTATTTTGTAATATATAGCTATGATTGAAATTGTAGATCTTGCTTTCATCATATTAATACAGGGAAAAATGATCTCCCAACCTGAAAGGTACCTGTGACAAGTTTGTGTTCTCTAAAATTGAGGAATGAATTTTAGGAACAGACAGAGGTCAAGAGCAGAATATTTATTAAGAGAAAGAAAGCTTCTGTCTGACAGAAGGAACAGAAGGGGGACCTGAGCGGGTTACCTGGGAGGTTTCTTTACCTCCTGTTTTATAGAACAAGATCATGTGATAAGACAGGTCAGAGGTGGGACTGTGGTCAACCAATGAGATTACAAGCACCATGGCTCAGGTAAAATTGATTAAAATTAGAATCCAGTGGGAAAGTAAGTGACGCAGCAAGCTAGCAAGAATACTGTCTGTTGGGTATGGGCTTATGACTCTTTCAGGTTCTTTATTTTTTTATTTTTTTCATTTTAAAGACTAAAAACAGCAGAAACAAAGAAAAACAGTAACAAGTAAGAGTACATATAGTGCAGAATTTCAAAACCAGAAAAATTTAACAATGGTTATATTACATGTTTTCATCATTGGATCAGTTTAGATTAATAGGTATAGGTATATAAGATTGATCAAACAATTAAACATTAACACTTTCAATAAACATTAATTTTTTTTGACAATTGACACTCTGCATATTGCATTCATAATAGTAATACAGAGCACGGGGTGTGGGTATGACACACCTTCCAATTGATATTAGTAAGGAAAGAAAAAAAATTCTTCTCTTTGAACTAAGAGGAAGCAGATGCCTACGCAGTTCAATGTTCCACAATTGCAGTGGGCCACCAGTGAAACTGGCTACATTGGAGACTATTGACCCAAGCCTCCTACAGCTCATCACACCAATCTAGCTCTGCTTTTCATGCCTCATAATTAAGCTTTTTGCTGGGTGATCAAGGGCAAGTTAAAGCAAGACCTGTATAATAAAACATTCATCTTTTGTATTGTCCAAGGTCAAATCCTCTCAGGATTAACTTTAGAACCATGTACAGTGCTTTGTAGAACTGTTGTCAGTGTCAGCCTTCAGGATGAGTCACAGCCATTGCTTGTGAATGCAGATTGGTGCAGCCATTATGGAAAGCAGTGTGGAGAATCCTTAAAAAACTAGAACTGGAAATTCCATTCAATCCAGCTATTCTCTTACTGGGAATTTTCCCAGAAGAACTGAAAACATCATACTATAGCCATATCTGTGCACCTATGTTTATAGCTACCCAAGTTGTAATAGCCAAATCTTGGAAACAAACAAAATGCCCATCATTTGAAGAATGGTTGAAAAAAATGTGGTATGTTTATACAATGGAATATTACTCAGCTATAAAGAATGATAAGCTGGAAGACTTCACATATAAATGGATGTATATTAAACATATACTCATTGGCGAAATAAACCAGACCTACATGTGTAAATATTGTATAGTCTCCCTAGTATAAGAACTCTAAAGAAAAATAAAAACTTAAGGCCATAACACAGCTGAATGTGTTATGGATTAAACAATGAAATGACTGGAAGCAGATAACAGAGGAAACATAGCAGGAGCAAAACCATGCACTTATGTACACAGGATGAATCAGATATTGGTCCTAAGAACCTTTAAGAGGTTCATCACATTGATCATGCAACACTAAAACTATGCTTGGAATGTATGTCATTCTCATCTTTTTGATGTGCACTGCTCCCATTGTAAACTCAGTTATTGTTATACTCTCTCTCAAGTAAATGACTGGCTAACAACAGCAACAACAAAAAAGAATATTAATTGAGAGTAAGAGACTGGGCCAAATGCCATAGGCTTGACAGGCTACAATTTTGTACATCCTTGGATTTCGAAAGGTCTGCATAAAAATTATGTAACTGCTTATATCACATTCTATGAAGAGTTATTAGAATATCAATGATTGTCAGAAAATATCAATTTCAAGCTAAGTCTAAGATGTTTGATACTCAGAAAGACAGGGATGTTAAGCTCAATTACCTATGTTATAGAGTAATAGTATCACAAAGCTTTTCTGCTGGAAGGTTGAGAATGTAAGTTAACAGACCAAAAATTGAGAAAAAGAAGGGCTATGAGGATAGCCAATATTTTGGCCCTAGCCCTTCATGGTCAGTAAGGACTCAGGATGTAAGAGAAGCTGTGCTGTAATATCTTTCAGGCTCTTTCAAGAGATTGATACTTATTAACATATCAATCCCTGATGCCCACCCTTAGGGAAATATGTGGTTGCTTTTATTTACTCTTGTCTTGAGATCTGGCCCATGGCAGAGGAATGCTTATCTATATTGGCAAAGTTACCTTGTCTTCCATGTCATCCTTGAAGGCCTGGCCCTCTCTAACTACCTATAATATTTCTATCTAATTCAGCTGCCTTCAACATGACAGTGATATGTATGTGAGATGAAGGTGTGCTGATTAGCTCATTTATTCATAATTTATGCACACACCCAAACGTGACGCTACTCAGCAAAAATATATAGTCTTTCTTTTTACATTTTTTCTTCATAAATCTTGTGTAGAAAAACACGTAAGGCATTTTTCTTCAAGGAAAAAATATAGAGTACATAAATAAAAGCACTTAGTGGACGAAACATATGGGCTAGACCCTGTCACTTTCTTACATGTCTTTGAAATTTAAAGCTTAGTGCTATTAAACAGAGTCTCTCCATTATCAGCGTAATAAGATGAAATACTTCAATTATCAGCGTAATAAGATGAAATACTTCAAATATGAGAATGAAAGATTTGCCGGGCGTGGTGGCTCGCGCCTGTAATCCCAGCACTTGGGAGGCTGAGGCAGGAGGATCGTTGTGAGTTCGAGACCAGCCTGGGCTACAAAAGTGAGCTCAAGGCCAGCCTGAACTGCACAGTGAGACCCTGTCTCAAAAATCAAAAAAAAAAAAAAAAGAGAATGAAAGATTTCTAAAGGGCAGGCTGAGCTGGCCATAAAAATAAATAAACAAACAAAAGTTCTGAAACAAGGAAAAACAAATAAAAAAATAATTGTTATTCTGAGTGAAAATAATACAAATATTGAGTTTAATTATGACTTCATGTATTGGAGTCAGTCTGTAACTGTGGAAAATGTAGAATGCTGAGGTAAAACCAATACGCATCTGCAGAAACAAGTATAACTTTATCATTTATTTACCACATCCTATTTCCTATTCCATGATTTTTTCCAACAAAATCAAATTATTAATAATAACTTCAGATGTTTTCCAAAACACTTGGTCTCACCCTGTTTAACCTACTTTCTATTGATTATTAAACTTATCAGCTCAATGTTTCATTTATAGGATCCTATTTGATAATTAGTAAATTTTCATTATTCTTTTCTTTTCTTGCTTGCATTTTTGTGCTTTGGCTTCACAGCTTTAAACCAATGATATTTCATTTTAATTGCTAGGAATGTCTTTAGTTCTATATTTATATTTCTTTTCCCATGTACATGCTGATGCTCAGGCAAAAAGTCTTGTTCCATGGTGAACATAAGTTACTCTTTTTCTTTGCAATTTGATTTATGAATCTTCAAAGTTAAATGCCAGTTTCTTCAAATCTTTCATAGCTTGAATTCAAATTAGAAATTCATGTGAGGCCTAAGTGAGCTAGCTACTCATTCATAGATGATGTTTTTTTCCACACAGTACTAATTCAGCACAGGCACTTCCCTTGATGTTAACTTCCATGCAATGGACAGCATTTGTAAGAGCGGGGAGAGATCTGAGGTTTCATCATTCTTAGGAGAGACACAGCAGTGGAGAGGAGCAGCACAAGCCTTACCATAGTCCTACTGCCTCCCTGAACACAGAGTCTGTCCTCCAAAGGAACAGCCTAAGGTAGGAACTTATGCCTGAAAATATGCTTTTTTTTTTTTTTTTTTTGTCTTTTTGAGACAGGGTCTCTTTATGCAGTTCAGGCTGGCCTTGGGCTCACTTTTGTAGCCCAATCTGGTCTCAGTCTTGCACTGATCCTCCTGCCTCAGCCTCCCAAGTGCTGGGATTACAGGCATGAGCCACCATGCCTGGCCTAAAAATCTGCTTTCTGCTTTGCTTGCGAGTCTGCTGATTTTTACTTGCTTGCCCAATCAAAAAATAAATTTTAAAAGAGCAATGTTAGACTGGCCACTGTGAAATGTGCCTGTAATCTCAGTTCTTGGGAGGCTGTAAACAAGTGGATCACTACAAGTCTGATTTAGTGGTGAGACCGTGAACACCCTCTAGACTCTTCCCTAAAAAATACAAAAAAGAGAGCAATGTTATTCCATTTTAATTTTTATTATTCACAATATGTTGGTGATAGATGAAGTTTACACTCATTGTGACATAGTACAATTATTTAACACATCACCAGTCTTCTGTAAATTGTAGAGATAAGGACCGAGCATCTTAAGTAGAGAACAATAAAGCCCAAGGACAGCTATAGGGGGTTACTTGGGTATTCCTGAAACCTGGATTCAAGGAGGCAGATAACCATTTATGCTAATGGCTCCTTGATTGTTGTCTCTTTACTTGCTTGAGATGTTACTGATTGTCTCCTGCCCTGCTTGGAGTATTTTCAATTAGCATTTGTACTAACCTAATATTATGTAAATGGTAAAAGAGGTAGTGATCTCTAGTCTGTATTCTCCAAAGCAGTTATGCAAATTCCTTAGCCTGTCCTTGAATACTCAATAAAAGTAATATGCTTCTGTGGGTCGGGGCTCACTTTGAGAGAGACGAATCTCAGTGAGTCCTCTGAACTAAATTCATCGGGTTTCTTGTCGTTTCTTTCAGCACAGACACCAGAACAACACAACCAGTGGCGCATGACACGGGGCACAGGAGACGACCAGGGGTCAGTTAAGAGAGACCTGACCCCTGACGGGATGGGAAATGTACGCCCAGAGTAGGTGAGACCACTGGCAATAGCTCAGAGCAATTCCGCTTCCATTAAAAAAAAAAAAAAAAAAAAAAAAAAAAAAAAAAAGAGGTTAAGGTGAAACCAAGAAGTTTTGAAGAATTATTGTTCCTTATAAAAATATATTGTTTATAGTTTCAACCTAAAGGAAAAGCTGCTCTAGATTAAAATTCTGGAACCAGGTCGAAAAAGCTCTGCAAAGAGCACAACAACAAAGAGAACCTATACTTTTAAGCATGTGGTCTTTGTGTTACCTTATTTCCTTGGCTTTGGAGCCCCTGCAGTCCGACTCAGAGGAACTGAGTCTGCAGCCGACCCCTCAGACTCAGGAAGGCAGTTCTACAGATGTTTCAGTTGATGAGGACAGTACAGATCATGAAGGCAGTACCACATCTCTTAATTCGTCCTTGTTGAGTAAAGAATTTAAATCAAAGAATCGAAAAGTAAAGCGAACATTTTTGGCTTGTCAGCCTCTGTCCTCTGATTCTGAGGACTTTTTGGATATTCAGGGGAGTCGGTTGGAGAAAGAGGCAGATAACAGGGAGTTATCCAGTCATATGGAACAATTAATACAAGTCGTATCCAAATTGGCGGAGCAATTGGATGTTTCAGGTCCACCTTCAATGCTTGCTAAATCTCAACCTCTGCCTCCTTCCCCAACTAATTCCTCTGCTCCTCCATATGAGCATAAACAACCTGTCTCGGTTGTTGGACCTAGGGGCGCAGTGACTCAAGCTATGTTATAAGGAAGGAACCAGGGAGATCCAGAGGCTTACAAAACTCCACTGGGAGTTTGCCCTGTTGTGGTTCAGGAATACCCTGCAAATGGGCAATACCTAGATGGTTATGTACAGTGGGATAATCAAACTTTAGCTTTTCAGGTAATCAGAGATTTGAAACAAGCTATTATGTCTTATGGAATCCAATCTAATTATGTTGTTGGCCTCTTACAAGGATTGGCAGATGAATATAGGCTTATTCGTCATGATTGGGAAGTATTGTGCCACACTGTTTTGGAACTAGTACAGTATCTTCAATTCCGAACCTGGTGGAAAGATGAGGCAGAAACCCAGGATAGAATAAACAGAGGCCAAAATCCACCTGTTGCTATAACAGCAGACCAGCTTACTGGCTCAGGCACATGGTTTGGTATTTCAGCTCAACTTCAGTATGATGATATGGCCATTGTTTAGACATGTTTATGTTGTCTCAGAGCATGGGAGAAGGTTGAAAAACCGGGAGAATCTCAAAAGTCTTTTACTAAAGTAATACAGTCTCAGAATGAGCCCTTTGTTGATTTTATCTCTAGACTTAAGGAGGCAATTGATAAAGCAGTCAGACAACTTGATGATCTTCGGGATATGTTATTGCAAACTTTGTGTTTTGAAAATCCTCAGTTGGAATGTCAAAATGTTATATGCCCATTAAAGGCTCAAGGTGCTTCACTGGAGGAATATATTAAGGCTTGTGCAGATATTGGTTCTAAGCCCTATTATGCTAATTTATTGGTCGCTGCTTTACAAACTTCATATAAACAAAATCTTACTAAATGTTTTAATTGTGGCAAAGTAGGGCATGTGAAAAAGGGATTGTAAAAAAGAAAAGAAAAAGGGTAAAGATAAAACTAAGCCACGAGGGTTGTGTCCAAAATGTAAGAGAAAACATTGGGCAAATGAATGTCGTTCCAAATTTGATAAAGATGGTCAGCCTTTACAATAGCAGGGAAACTGGACAATGGGCCCTCTTCCTTGGGGCCCAGAGATAAACAATACTGTGTATCAGCAGTTTCCTTTGAACAACCCCATAATCAACCATTGATGATTTTCAGACTATATTTGGTAATCTTAATTGGCTCCATCTTGATTTTGGACTAATTTCTCTGGTGCTAGTTAAAAATGATAAAATGTATGATTTCCTCTTCTAAAATCTCACCACAGTATCAAAGTTCTCTTAAAGCAAAAGGGGAATCAATCCTGCCAACTTCTCTCTCTCTCTCTTTTTTTTTTTTTTGTCTTTTTGAGACAGGGTCTCGCTATGCAGTTGAGGCTGGACCTGAACTCACTTTTGTAGCCCAGGCTGGTCTCGAACTCTCACCAATCCTCCTGCCTCAGCCTCCCAAGTGCTGGGATTACAGGCATGAGCCACCACGCCCGGCTTGCCAACTTCTCTTGTCAGTGTATACTATTAGGTTTTTAAACTTTTGTAGCAACCTAAAGACAAACCAGGTAAGAAGAAAAAAGGGCTAAAAAAGGTCCTTAGGAGAGATTTCCGTACTGGACTATGAAAGGAACTCGGTCCACTACTAACCTGGGGCAAAGGGTATGCTTGTGTTTTTTCAGAAAATACTAAACAACCTATTTGGGTACCAGCATGTACTGTCAGACTGCACCATGAAGCCAGATCTGAAGAAGAAGTTAGCTGCAATGAAGCTAGGTCCAGCCTGAGGCCTCTTCAAGGAACTGACCAAATGGAAATCTAAGGTCTAATTAGGTTACAGAAAAAACATAATTATAAAATATGCATATTAATTATAAAGAAAATATTTTATTCCTTCCAAATTTTTCAAATAAGAGATCTCTAATAATTAACAAATAACAAAATCTGACTAGTCTGCTTACAAATTTGGCCAAAAAATTGAGTGCCTTCTTAATTTTATAAAGATATTTATGTGTCTGTGTGTTTATGTTTGTGTGTCTTTAAATGAACAGCTGTTCCTCTTTTTATTTATCTATTTTTGTTTGCTTTTTGATGATTTGTTTTAAATACAATTTGAGATATAGACTTAAAAGCATGCTTTTTCCTAAATTGCCAAATAGTCAAAGTGATATTAAAATTGATTTATATATAATATATCATAAGGTTTAAGCTACTTTAATAAAAATTCCTTTGAGTGAAAAAAATTTATTAGAGAGGAGTCCAATTGATGAATAAGAGGTGTGGCCAACCTTTTTATTCATTAATGAGGTGCTCACAACAATCTCAATAGTCTCTTAGGAGACACCCTCAATACACAGGTCACTGGTTAAAAGATAAAAGTTTTCTAAAAATGTCACAATAAGGTTTTCTCTTTAAAGATGATTTTGGTACAAAAAGATTAAAAATCAAAGATCTTCGTATGAGTATGATAGTTTACTGTTACTAATCTCATGGTATATTAAGTATATTTATGATTCCAGATATATAGGTCTTTCAAAATGTGAAACAGAGTGTTTATTGGGACAAAAGTTTCTCAAATTAAAAGCTTCTGTCTTTTATAAAAGTGTTATGCTAAAACAAAACAAAAATATTTAAAACATGTTTCAAAATGTCATAAGAATGGCCTGCTACAATGTTGTATATGATTAGATTTCTAAGTTTTTGTGTAAAATTGTGTAATTGTTTTTGTTAACATTCTCTAAGGATTGAAATGCTGAAATATCCACGGTTGTTAAAAAATGGCAGTTCCATTTTATGTCTAATACATGGTTCCAAGATAAATCCTGAGATTTGGCTAAACTTGTCAGATAGCAAAAGTTATACTTGTATTTATACAGGTCTTATTGTAAATTGGTCTTAATCATCCAACAAAAAGGGTATAGCCATTAGATATAAAAGTAATACCATACTAATATATTAAGCTTTAAATGCTCATTAAACAAAAAGGGGCAATAGTATGGAAAGATACAGGAATACACCTAGGTTAATAATACAAAAAGCTTTATTCACATTAAATTTTTTAAACCGGCTGCCAGATGGATCTTCTGCTGCAGGCCATCACTGGACAAAGAAAGTGAGCGTTCCTTTGCAGCAGCCTGTTTTTTTTCTAAATGATATTGATCAATGGGTTCCAGGAGTTATCCAGAGATGGGGAAGAGGTTTTGCTTGTGTCATTACAGATATTGGGGAAGTAATTTGGGTATCAGCTTGATGAATAAAACCTAGAAAATGAGTAAGTGTAATCATTCTGATACAAAATCTCCAGTTGATGAAAAAAATCATTTGGTACTTTATAGGATACTAAGAAATAAATTTCCTAAAATTGAGACTGGGAGTAAACCAGGGAGAGAAAACAAAAAGAGATAAAAATTAGCTGCCTTACTGCAGTTTCAAATCCAAAGGTCTGATTATCTTGGCTCCAAGAAGAGCTCAGTGATAAAGTTCACCTGCTATGGCTGTCAGAAACCAGGCCAGAATAAGAGAGATTGTCTCAAGAGGCCCACAAGCCATGCCCTGACTGCCAAAGCAGCCACTAGAAGTGAGACTGCATTCTGAAGTGAAGGCCCCAGAGCTCACACTCAGCTTCCCAGAAGGTCCAGTAGGACTAAAGGGCATTGGGCCTGCCTTCTCCCTCTGGCCAGACAGCCTCTGTCATCTCCACGGAGGAGCCCTAAGAAATCATGACGAAAAGGAAAACCCAGCCTTTTGCTGGACATTGGCACAGGTCTATTTGCTTTTCTCTAACCCTGACTTTCCTTCCAGTTAACATACCTCAAAAATTAGAATAAAACATGCAGATTAAAATAGCTTGCTGATGTTACTGTTCTCTTACAAAGACAACTAAAAACAGAAAAAATAAGGCATTCTGGTTTTCATGACTTATCAAAATTTAGAGATACTTATAACTAAAGCTAGTGGGACTTATGATAAACTGTCAGACTCTATAAATAAAAAGGCCTAAGCTATTCTACCTACTCAAGATAAAAATGCCTGGTGTCTATCGAGGGCCTTTATGTAGAACCTCTGGAGAGTATCTCTGACTGCTGATTCCCAACTACGACCTCTTTCAGCCTGAAGAAGCCAGAGCGGTCATCGCCCAAAAATCCCTCATGGCAGTCTGGGAGTTAGTTAATACTTCCAATGGAAGTGCCATAGATTGGAGCCCTTATGGCTCTTCCCAGATGACAGAAGGGAAGAAATTAGATGGAAATACTGCATTATTACTCAGGCATGTGTTTACCCCTTTACCTGTTTTTTTGTAGGACCTAGTTATTAGAAACCTTCTAATGATACCATTACATGTCACAATTGTTTTTTATATACATGTTTGAATTATTCTATTACCTTTAATTTTTCTAGGGATAATATCTGTATTCTCAGGACAAGGACCAGAGTCTGACTTCTGATATAACTACATCACTCGTGGCAAGATTCCTTTTCCATGATGCTGTTCCAACATCTGCTGCAGATGTTAAAGAACAAAAGAAAAGGTTAAACTCATGAGAGCCTTCACATTCAAAACTTCTACCGCCAAAGTTACATTGAGTCAAGGAGTACAAACTGTTCATTTTGTGCAGCAATGGCACAGGACTTAAAACAATTATGGACTTCTCAAAAACATATAGACTCAGAGTTAGAGAATAAGATAAATGGTTTAAAACAAGCTGTTATTAAGTTAGAAAGTCAAATTGTTAATTTACAATGTCAACATTGTTTAAAATGTGATTGTAGTACTTTTTCATTTTGTATAACTTTCATTTTATGGAACCAAACTTGCCTTGTTAGAAAATATCTCTAATGACATTGAAAACCTTAATCCTTTTCATGTTATTTCACGGTTTGGTAGAAATGTAGAGATTTGTTTATGTTATCCTTATACTATTTGTATGTCCTGTTTAGTTTGGCAACAAGGACAGATTCAACAAGAAACTAAGGATCAAAGTCTGCAGGCCTCACCCTAAAACTTAAAAAAAAATATATATATATTTTTAGCATTAAAAAAGGGGGGATATGTAGAGATAAGGACTGAGCATCTTAAGTAGAGAACAATAAAGCCCAAGGTCAGCTGTAGGGGGTTACTTGGCAATTCCTGAAACTGGAATTTGAGGAGGCAGATAACCATTTATTCTAATGGCTCCTTGATTGTTGTCTTTCCCTTTGCTTGGGATGTTACTGGTTGTCTCCTCCCCTGCTTGGAACATTTTGAACTAGCATTTGTACTAACCTAGCATTATGTAAATGGTAAAAGAGGTAGTGATCTCTAGTCTGTATTCCCCAAAGCAGTTATGCAAATTCCTTAGCCTGTCCTTGAATACTCAGTAAAAGTAATATCCTTCTGTGGGTCAGGGCTCACTTTGAGAGAGACGAGGCCGGGCGTGGTGGCTCACGCCTGTAATCCCAGCACTTGGGAGGCTGAGGCAGGAGGATTGGTGCGAGTTCGAGACCAGCCTGGGCTACAAAAGTGAGCGCAGGACCAGCCTCAACTGCATAGCGAGACCCTGTCTCAAAAAGACAAAAAAAAAAAAAAAAAAAAAAA
>PVJA010011105.1:0-55617 GCA_004027025.1 Myocastor coypus | reverse complement strand
ACCTGTGCTGTAATATCCTATAACTCAGAGGTGTCCCAAATTTCCTGGTCAAGAAGATTATGGGACCTCAGAGGAAAGGGATGAATGAACTGTGGTGCATCTAAGGAGAGTCACCCAGAGAAAAACATTCTCTCAGGCTTTCACAGAAAGCAAAATGGCCAAGCAATGGCCATGACTCGTCCCAAAGGCTGAAACTAACAACAGTTCTACAAAGTACTGCCTATGGTCCCAAACTTAATCCTGAGGGGATCTGACCCTGGAAGATACAAAAAAAATGAATGTTTTGTTATACAGGTCTTGCTTCAACTTGCCCTTGAGCAACCAGCAGGAAAAGAAATGCTTAATTACAATGCATGAAAGAGAGCTAGATTGGTGAGATGAGCTTTAAGAGGCTTAGATTCAATAGCCTCCAACATCACAAGCTTCACTGGTGGCCCACTGCAATTGCAGAACATTTGGCTATATATGTACCTGCTTCCTCTTAGTCCAAAGAGAAGTATATTCTTTTCCTTTTTTTTTCTAAGCAACATCAATAGGGAGGTGGGTCATGCCCACACACTGTACTCTGTAGAACGATTGTGAGGACAATATGCAATATGTCAACTTTCAATGAAAAGAAAGGGGAAAAGAAAAAATAATAATAATAATGTTGATTTAGAAGGGTTAATGTTTAATTGTTTGATCAATCTTATATACCTATATGTATTAATCTAAACTGATCTTATGATGAAAATATGTAATGTAACTCGTGTTAAATTTAAACAATAAAAAAGGAAATATACCTTTGCTGCCACAACTATGCATATGTGAAAGTTTCTTGATGGTTTCATATAATTTTATAGTCATATTAAGAATGCTGAAAATATTTAGAGTAAGAAATATTTAATCCAGTGTTTCTGCTATGTTGTGCATCAGACTGTATTCCTTTCGTTGCATGACTGCCACTTAATTTGATAAGCAATGGTGTATATTATACCATAGTTTTATGCTTGGACATATTTTAATAACAAGAACATTAAGATGTTTAAAGAGGATACATGGATGAGATTTTGTAGATGGAAAATGTATTTTAAAATTTCAGAGAACCTCCGTTCACAGTATAAAACAATTTTCATTTTTTTGAATTAATTCTTAAAGAACTAATTTAAATATTTTCTATACCATTTAATATTATGTATGAAAAACGATTAATTTACCAATAAATTTTCAGGAATGTGTAGTTCTGAAATGTATGCTATTAATATTGCTGAAAAATCAAACTATAATTAATCTGATGCTGTAGAAGTCTTCCTTTGCAATATGTTTTTGAAATCCTTCTCCATTCACTCTTTACCATGGAACTACTAACTTTCTGTAATGATCTCTTCTCATTATATCTATTTCTAGAAGTAATTGTAATAAACACTATTGTTCTGATCAGCAGCCTTAAAATCCCTTTTAAATCTATATAGTATAAATTATTGTAATGTGAAATATTTAGACCACAGGTCCAGATTATACATCAATGTCCTACTAAGTATTCATTGTCCCCAGTTTCAAAAATGAGTAAGTTATAGGACCTATGCCAAAATCTACATATATAATTCCTGAGAGAGAAATGAAGCTTGCATGTTTAAATATAGCAGAGACAACTGCAAGCCTCAATGGCAGCAAAATCTTCAATAGGAGACAGTTGAAGTAATGAATAACAGGCAGTAGCTAGATAATGCAAAAATGCACAATATTTCACCAAAAAGGTATCAGGCAACAGAGGCTAAATACAGTCTCATTTGTACCACAGAAAGGAGCTGTGACACCAACAGAATTAATACAGTGTAGAAAGGAAAAGGATTCAAGCAAGCATTAGAGATGCACGAGCATCATAAGAAATGATTTTGTGGACTGGAGTTTCCATTATGTAGACAGTGCATAGTGCTTGTTTTATTATCATTTTGTCAACCAAGGTTTCACTATGTGGTTCAGAGTGCGCTTGAACTCATGCATATCTTTTGGTCTCAGCCTCCCTACCTAGTGCTGGGATACAGGCATGTACTTGCATGCCTGGGTCTGAGGTGTGTTCTAATAATAAAACATAATCTTCAGGTAAAGTCAACAGAATTTGAAATCAATTATGTTAATAAAAAACACTAATGACATATAGATTTTTATATCTAAAAGAAAGTGCAATTCACCACAGTCTGGAGAAGTTTGTAGACACCAAGCAATTTAGATGGGGGTTATGGCTAAGGGTAGTGGATCACTTACACTTGATTGGCAGCTTTGTGGCTGAGATTTCTATTAGGCAATCCAGGAAAGGAACTGGAAATTGTTGGGTGTAACATGCTGAACATGATCATCATAAACTTCATGTTTGAGGACACAGGATATGCAGGATAATTAGTGTTACTGTACTTACATAACAGCCAATGTCTTTTTCTTCAAAGGTGAAGTCTGTTTGTTTTGTTCCCATTTTTAGGAATGTGATGTTTGCATGCTTTTTTGAATGTTTTTGTCAGCCATACTTTCTAGATATGAGACAATTTTCAAAAATTCCCATGAAATACATTATCCACAAGTCCTATATTTGTGGATACCATGTTGAACCAGTCTCATATTTATTATATTCTTTTTATGTATTTAGTACAGTGTCTCCAGGGTCTCACTACATTCTCAGACTCATAGTGATCCTCCTGTTTTCAGCCTCCCAATAGCTGGGATATCAGGCAGGGACCACCAACCCCAGTCTCAATTGCTGTGACAGGACGCTCTAGGTGTGGGGCCAACACGCACACTAGGGATACAACAAAGTCCTTGTGCCTGCCTAAGCAGGCACTTTAATCCCCAGTCTCTCCTCTCCTCCTCTCTCCTCTCCTCCTCTCTCTTCCTCCCTTCTCTCTCCTCCTCTCCTACATGAAGTATCAGTTTAAAAAATTCTCCATTTTCCTTGTACCTGTGTGTTCCTTTACTGCACTTATACCAGCATTTTAGTAATTTGCTATAGGACATTTTAATGTGTTTTTCTTTTATATAAATGTCAAAAACATTTATACAACTTTTTTATAGCTTTATCCTTTTTTTTTTTTGCTTTTATCTTCCCTGTTCCTCAAGTATAACATTTGCCAACGCTTTAGCAATAGTGAACTACATTTGTATTATACTTTATATAATACCAGTTGTATGCCTGAAATATACTCACACTTATCCTTGAATCACAGTTTATCTGGTATTGAAAAATGTGTCTAGCATTTGTAAGATCTTTCCAGATTTGTTGAATTCTAATATCTATTGGTTGTGAAATGCCTGCTATAAATACTATTACCTGTTAGTATTCAGTCTTCTGTCTTCACCAACTTTTGTGATACCTTCTTGATCATTTGATGTGCGAGTTTCACTGAGATTCAGTTGTGGAGTCACTTTCATGTTCCATACTGATAGAATTGCATTCAATAGGAGGACTCATGCAAATGGAAATTTATTCAATTTTATGCAATTTCAGCTACATATAATTTTTGCAGTCTGGACCTCTATCATGTGTATATTTGAGCTTTAAATTGTATTTTTCATATCCTATAATACTTTCAGTGAAAGAAATCTTTCTTCCACTTCTTTCAATTAATACACTTTTGTTCCATTATGAATCCACATTTTGAATTAATATTACTAATCAAATTTTTCTTTAATGACTTATTTTTTTCACATCTTCCCATAACTTTTCAAAATGGTCTATACTAATTGTAAAATTTATATATATATATATATATTTTATTTTTGAACAATAAATTGTTCATTTAAATTTTTTCTGACTATTCTCTCTTCCATACTTTTTTTTCTTTTTGTATTTTTTTAAATTTTCAAGTTTCTAATACTAGCAGAAATATCATACCATGTCTTATAAGTAGATTCTAAATCAATGATACAATATGAATCATAAAATATAAAGTAAAATTTAAAACAATATAGAAACTTAATTAAATATTTATTCAAATTAAATTAAGTATTTCAAGACAATATTCCAAAATTCAAATAAAATCGTTAGTCCAACTTAGAGGCCAGATTTTTATGTGTGAGACATATGAATCTATAATCAATTCAGTGTACTCTCATTGTATTTGAATAGGTTAATATATATGAAGATGTCAACTAAGAAAGTTTCCATGGTAGTAAAGAAGAACTAAGAATAAAACATAACATAAATACTGGAATGTCAAATATATGACTAGAACTTCTAGAAGATTTGGATAGGATATCACATGAAGTTCTAGTATGTTGTGCACATGGACAGTGTCCATGACACTTAGAAATGGCCAGGTTATTCTCTCTTCTCTAACTCTCTAGTTTATGTAATTGTTCAGCCATTTTTTATTAGGTTCTAATGTCAAATAGACAAAGACAATATTTGTATAACCTTTTTAATTATGGTCGGTGAGCTGACTTTGTTCAGGGGTCCCACATGAGTCTGTGGTTTAAGTAATACCTTCAAGGAATAATTTTGTGGTTGCATTTGCTTGAACTATCTGACATTAATTGTCAAGTCTTAGATGTTAACTTACTGAAAAGTATGTATGTGTTCCGACTATGAAGTTTTCAGCCTCTTTCTTTTACTTCACCATTTTTCTTCACAGGGAACATAATTAAAATCAAGTTCTATCAGTAAGTTTAGGGAAAATCACATCTTCCATTGACAGTCATCAGGTTTATATGAAATTTTCTGAAAATAAGCTTGCAATCTAATTAATACTTGCATTGAACAAAATGTATTGGATATCTTCTTTTAATAACAGCTAAAACAAATGGTACATACTGAATCTAAAGCTCAAAATGATTCCAAAATATAGCAAGTTTGTAAAATATCTGTCGTTTTCCATGTTATTGCACACTATGGTGAGTGTTGCACAAATATTACATCATTTCACTCTACAAACATGCATCTTCCCTTTGCAGAGATGAGAAAAGTGAGGCTAAAAAAGTTTCACCCATGATCATAGACCTAGCAGAACAGTTGATATTCCAAGAGTATTCATCCCAGGAAATATTACTGTTACTAAATCACCATGCTAGCATAATAAGTTCTGTATAAAAATATGTTATATTCAGTTTAAAGTGAGTTCTTGGGGCTAGGGAGATAGCTCTGTGGCACAAGTGCCTGTCTGACAAGTGCAAGGTTGTGAGTTCGAACCCCAGTCTAAAAAAAAAAAAAACAAAAAAAAGTGAGTTCTTGATCTTGAAGGGTCTATTCTCTAAAACCAAGAGGAAATAAATAACTCTCTGCTTATTACTACATAGGGCAGCAGTTTTCACATGGTGACTAACCAGAGAAAAACTTGACCTCCTCTCTCTCAGGCTGTTGTTCCTTCTTTGTTGCCTCCTACATGCCCAGAGGAGAATCATTCACATCCACAATGGAAGCTGCATGGTTGGTAGTTCTGCCTGTGTTCATTCACAGTAAGACCATAACTATCTTGTGCCTGAGAGAAAAGATTTGTACTAATAGTGTTTAGACAAGTTATCATGTCTGCATCTTGTACTCTGAACAACTGCAATGAAGACAAACACATGTAATGTATTAATTATTGTAACCATCCAATAAACTATTTTGAAATGGCCTTATTGATATTTATTTCTCATTAAAATTAATAAAAAGAAAAAAAAGAATTCCCCAACCTCTGCAGCCTATAAACCTTATAACTCCAACTTATTTTCAAATTATGAAGAAAAAGCAAGCTAGATAATGGGAAGTAAAACTAAAATTAGGATAATATTTTCACTGTGGGACATAAGAACTCAAGCAATAATATTAAAATTATGTTTAATAGTATATTCAAAACTAGGCACAGTAAGTTTTCTCTAATTCTAATCTTTTATTCTAGGTTTATAAAGAGGTCATGTCCTATATTTCTCCTCTACTTTGTTTTAACCACATCATATCATACATAATATGTTTTAACAAGTAAAAAACTACAAAAGCACTGGACTTCATAAATTGCATTTTTAATGTAACTGGGTCTTTTTGTATGATTCAATGTCTATCTTTATGAATATGTAGAAATCCATGTACCTATAGAAATGCAAATGATGTGGTATAATACCTGTCCATGAAACTCTGCCCAGTTTAAAAAAAAATAAAAAATAAACAACTTCCTAAAAACCATTTGACATAATCTTCGCCAAATCATGTAGAAAAAAATCATTTAGGAGTATGTCATATATTGGTACTAGAAAAATATATTTATATTTATATTTGATGTAAATATTTAAAATATTATAGACTTAAAATGCTACTTATAGCTAGAAATAATAGCCATGACATTGCTATGCTCTAATGCTTGCTACTCTCTCTCATTAAAAAAAATGTGAATCCAGAAAAAAAAGAACTGCCTGTAGTTCTCCAATGTAAAGTCCCAATCCTTTTCTGAAGTTATCTTGCCATGTACAGCTCTGCCAGGGCATACTCCTCAGAGTGCATTAAATTTAAACTGCTCATATCATCCCTGCACCTTTCTAAATTAATGAAAATTAAAATTTCATTTTAATCTTATTTCTCAAATGATAGGATGTTAAAATACTGCCTACACTATTGAGCTGTTGCTGTCATAAATGCATAAATGTCTGGCTACAAATTGAGAGCTTATGTCTAGAAAGAACAGCACGGAAATATTAAAAGAAATACAGAAGAGAGAAACTGAGAAGGAGCATGCAGAAATACGGAAGGAATTGTGCAGCTATGGAAATCTAGGTTACATCAGGTCTGTGGTATGATTATAGCAAATACAACTTTTCATAAGACTCTTCATTTGTGCCTGTTTTACGTGACTCTAAGGTGGAAGAAATGAAATGGACAGCTCTAATGAATGAACAGGCAAAATCAGCTTTTATAATATGGTAGAAATCAATTGAATATGATATTTCAATTTCAAATTATCTATGTATATAGCTACCTACCTATTAAAATGAAATTCAAAATAATATTAAATTTATTATAATTCAGGCACAGATAAAAGTTAATATAGAAAGCCCCTGCTACTGAATGTTGGAAATTTCTTATATTTTATAAGAATAAATATGTATTAACATTTTACTCTAATTTGTATTTTTAAAGTTTCATATTGGTTCACTTATCCTTCATTTCAGTAGGTAATCTGAGGAACTGTTTTGAGGATAACAATATGCAATATAATAACCATTGTTAATTTCTGATCATGTTACATTGAAATTTTGTATTGTTTTTATTTTTCTCTCTTTAAATACTCATTGCTACATTTTACAAATATTTATAAAGCACTTACTGTTTAGGGACATATAGATATAGCTCTTAGTATATAGGAACATAATGACCAATTTATGGAAATTTTGGAGTCTATGTCTGTTGAATGTTAAAACATAGTAAGTTAATGTGCCTAGTTTATAACAAATTTTAATCTTATATATTGGATATTTCACGATAGAAGTAAAATTGAAATGGAGAAATGAGTAGGAATGAGATAATTTAGAGCCAAGGACTTCCCCATAGATGACCTATTAAAACAAGAAAAAGAAACATTTTACTGAAATTTTCTTTGTGGTTGCCTTCATCTTTTACCTTCTTTTGCATTTGCACATACAGGGTACTTGTTACTATACGCTCAAGTGATCTGTGACATCTTGTTTATAACATCTAACATAAAGGATAATAGGATGAAATGCTCAGTCAAGTAGAATTAAACTTAAAATTTCATGTGGTTTTATTATTTCTTGCATTATTTCCTCCAATAGTAGAGTATTCAGGTGTTACTATACTTCAATGGTATTAGTTTTGATAAAAAACGGCATATACATGATTTTAAAAATGGTTGCAGTATGCCATATACTTTCTCTATGTTAGAGCTATGTTAATTAGGTTAGAAAGAGTGAAATGTATAATGTATACCACAGTAAATGAACTCAACAAAGCATTGAGATCCCAGGAAATCTCACTTACAGGCTGAACCACTTGCAACTGTCATTAACATGTGGCAAAATTGTTGAATAGCTGTTTCCTATGATTCAACCTAATAATGGTTAAGCCCCATTTTATAAACTTTTTATACCCTGGTTTAACAAGGACCACTTTCCTGAGTAATTACAGATGTTTTTCGTTCATCTTCACCTTAGAAGAAATGGAAATAGGAACAAAAACTGTCAGAAAATCTCTGTGACACATGCCCCACTACAAATAAAGAACTAGGACCAAGATTTTAATTCTGAATTGTCCCATTAAAGAGAGAATCACACACTTTCCATACATCTGTTCAAAGGAAGAAAAATCACTCCTTTTTCCTTTTGGCTTGTAACACTTCTGTTTCACATGTTCTGTTCACTTGCTGTCAATAACAGACCATTTTACTAGACATTTATTCCTTTTGATTAGCACTTTTACCCACTAAGCAGTTAAACAAGGAAAGCAGACTAAACCATTATTCTTAAAGTCAAAGAGATGAGATAAGCCTTATGCAGGTCATTATAAGATGATGTTTTATAAAATATTTATTTACCAGTTATACAGTAAGAAAGTAAAATTAGCATGGGATGATCTCAGGAAAGCAATATGTATTTCTGGATTAGACATCGAAGTAAAGTAAATGTATGATAAATTGACAAATTCACATTGCCAATGTCATGAAAAAATGATGCAGCAAAAAAAAATTAAGATGTACTTTTCACTTTTGAAAGGGGAAATTTTCCTATTTGCTGTTAGTTTATTGTGTTCTTAACCTGACAACATTAAGCATTAAATTTACAGGAGCCCTTGTGAGGTAAACTACTCACTTTCTGATTGAACATTAGAAGTTTAAAATTGCACCTAGATTTGTAGTGCTGTTAGTAGCCCTCCGGTAAGAGAGTAGTAGTTGCAAACACATAAGTGGGTTTGCCAGTAACAACTCACAATTTGTGCAAAGTTGAGTCTTCGAAACTGAGCAAATTTGCTCTCAATTTCCCGCCAGCGCTTGCTGAGCTGGATCTGAGTTGGCTCCACTGCCATTGCGGCCCCATCCTCAGACAAGCCCTCAGCTTGCCTACGTACTGCATTCAGCTCCTCCTTCCTCTTCTGCAATTCACGATCAATTTCCTATTGAGCAAAACCAATACAGGGCCCAGGGTAATTAGCTAACCACATCAACCAACCTGTAATCAGCAAATATTTCTCAGAAATTTCATAGGCTGTTGTTCCTTTACTGTTGACTTTCACAATTTCCAAATTTGGAAGAAGTAACTGTCATCCTCATTTTAAAGATCCAAATATGATTTCAGGTGTCATTTAAAGGCTGAATTTTAGATATTCTAGCTAAGAAAATATTAAATTTATATAATGGTTTCTTTTTCCTGAATTTATCTTGTGCTTGGAATTCTCAATCAAATTGGAATGATGATGTATTCTTTACTAGGGACTGTCCATTTTGAATATATTTTAGAGGGCCAGTCAATAAATTATATCTCTTTTGAAGTTTTGAGGAACTCAACAGAGATTGAAGCAAAAGAAAACATGCAAAATTGTAACAGAAAAAGACATTGTCAGACAATATGCAAATAAATCTATAGAGATTTGACACGGAAGTGTGAAGATGTTCTGGTGAAATGAATGTGCTAACATGAGAAAGAAGTTGTCCATATACCGATAAGTCATTAGTTCATCTGGAACAAAGATACACAAAGTCAATACAATTTTACAAGAGAACATATGACATTGCTTAATTCATTATACATTGTCAACAATCAAAAATTTTTATTCATTCAACATGTCAATTGAATAACATTTAATACAATACATTCACCAAAACAAAACACAGTACAAAGAGATGTATCAAATCAAAGGGAACACTAAGAGAAGAAACAAAAACAGCTATATTTTAAACATGATCATTACAAGTTAAATAATCACACTAGCAATACAATTTAATATTGACATTCTAAAACAACATTACCTTTATTTTCCTTTCATCTCTGGGTTCAGGTAGGCTGGCTAATTTTTTTTCAATGTCATCCAAGCATTTCAGGAGATCATCAGCCTGCCTCTTGTATTGATACCACTGATGAGAAATTTCTAGAGCCTTTTTTCTTCTTTGAGACCTCAAATCCTGTTCATGGTGCAGATATTATTAAAATATCAATATATATGTATTTATATAGCACACTGTTTCCTGTAGTTATTTAAAAAGTAATTCAACTACCTCATCTTTTTTGTATACTTTAGGTTTAAAATCTCACAAAATGTAAAACATACAGATGAATGACTAATTACATATGTGTGTGACAAACTTATATATGTAAACTAATTAACTTGAAAAACACACTTACATTATTTTCCCTCTATGTGTTCAAACTTGTTTAGAAATCTTGCCTTATTAATTGACTTTTAATGAGATATATAAACTGTTGCATTTTCTATATAAGATACTTTACTAAATATATTTAACTTAACCAGTTAGTGGCAAAACATAGTGACTTTGCATGCGAACTCTAAAATAAATCAAATTCTAACATTTGTGGTTAACCTTTAGCTCAACAAAATTCTTTGTTTATGTAGTCATCATTACAGAAATGACTTTCAAATATTGTGTGATTAAATTATAAAGTAATTTTGGTTATCATATAAATTGTTCTGAGCTACATGTATAGAAGGATGTATACTGGTCTTCCAGCTCTCTGTATCCATGAAAATGATAACTTTAATACTAGAAAACCTTTTCGTCAGATAAGACTTGCCTAGGCATTCTATTATGCCAAACTACATTCTCACTGTAAAAAGATTAACTTCGTAAAGTATATGGGTTTCAACCAACCTAATGGGAGAAATAAGTGACTGATTTAAAAAATCAACAAGTAGGGATCAATATTCTCACTCCTATACACATAATCAACTGTATTCCCTAGTTGATATAATTATGTTGTAACTCCTGGGAACTTAAGAACTCTACATACAGGTTTCATTTCTTCAAACTGTTACAAATTAGAATATTATGCTATACATTTAATTTGAACAGAGGAAAATTAAGCTTATCAAATACTGTCTGAAAAATTATTTGTATTAGAAATTTTGAACTTCTTTGTAATGTCTCCTATACATTAGTATTCAAAAACCTTGGCAGGTGAACATAGTTTCTGAAATTAGTCATATAAACTAGTTTATCAAGCATAGTTCATAGTTTTGTATTACTCACTTATAGCATATTTGCAAGAATTATTGAGATTCCCTTATTCATGATGGTTAAAATTGGGAATGTAAAATTGACTTTAGTTCACATTTTGTAATACATTTCTAAACCTCCCATGGAGGAAATAAATGTCTGCGATGAGTCCAATGGAGTGCCTTTTGCAAAGGCACCATTATATACTACTGAGAGTTGAGTTTAGCATTACCCATGGCACATTCCACATCTTTGCTCAAATACAGGGTTTGATGGTAATACATCCGAAGTTCTTTGTCTTTTATAAGCACAAGGCTACATGAAAAAAACATTTAGAAATATAGATTTATACAGTGATTGCTAGGTAACCATTAAATATTGCTATACCCTAGGACACGTATCATTATATGACAAGTGTAGATGCTTCTGAAAGCTGATCAGAGTCAAAAGGGTGAAAAATATGGAGCTTTCTGACTTTCTGAACACACTGTCTTTGCCTTGTGCTCCCTCAAGGAAGAAGCCTTTTCTATTTACTATATTTATCACCAGTTACCTTCAGAACACCTGCTGGCCAATTAGACTTTCCTTATGGATTCCTTACAGGCACAATATTGTGTAATTACATTCTCAGCAGTGTTTATTTGTTTTACTACAGAAAAAAGATTTTATACTCTTATTTGCATATAGAAAGCAGATTCCATCCACCTTCAAGTTGGATGTAGGTATCAAGCTCCGTAGCTCTAGAAGAGTGATTTACGGTGAAAAGCTTGGCAATTAACAATATTAGAAACTCAGCCATGCATATTAAGAGCAAATATTGCAACATATATAAAAAGGTTATTTTACGAAGCTTTACATGTCCAGTCTCATTGAAAGTACTTTATAGATGTTATTATAGAAATATTAACAGCTTATTCTCTTCTTTCTGTGCAGTCCACAAGAGTAATATGTGTACTTCAAGCCATAAATTACTACTTAATATTAAAACAGTTCTTCAAAGACATTACACATATGCTTGAGGATTCCTAAATGAGTGAAAGTGGACTCATAAATGTGCAGTTAGTTGCAAAGAGTGACTTACTGGTACAATAAAGTGTATTTAAAAAAACAATGAGATAAATTTAAGCCTTATTAAACAAATATAGTTATCAAAATTGGATCTACTACAAGCAAAACAGAAAAAGTAATAAAAGAATAATAGGGGCTGGGGAGATAGCTCCGAGGCACAAGTGCCTGCAGGGCAAGTGCAAGGTCGTGAGTTCGAACCCTGGTCCCACCAAAAAAAAAATAAAATAAAATAAAAATAAAAATAAAAATAAAAAAATAAAAGAATAATAATGGAGAACATACAGTTGCTTATTCTGGCTGTTAGTGTAGATATTTCAACAGAAATACAAATGTAACTTATAATAGCAAAGTATATTAGAAAATTAAATGCATGGATACTACTATGAATGGTGCATTTTGATGTCCTTCAGTATTATTCAGAAAATATGTCTAAAGAAAATTGCGAATTTTAAGTAATATAACTTTCAGATTTAGGAAAAATGGTAAAATAAAACATATTAAACAGAGAAGTGTGAATTTCTGGTGACTAAGACTCAAACAGATTTTATTTATGCACAATATATCTTACCCTACATATGAGAAAAACCACAGGCAAGGTATATTATAATTTTAGCTCTAATACCTTGAGAGCATTATGTTTTGTCTGTAACAGCTGCTGTTTTATCTTTATTTCCTCTCGCTTTCTCTCATCTGTGATTCTTTGTTGTAAGTTGTCTCCTCTTTGCAACAATTCTCTTACAGTACCCTCATTGTCTTCACTCTGATTAAAAACAACAAGTACAGTCTTTATTTTGGTTTTTAAAAAGCTGTACATTGTTAACAGAGATAATAAAACATCTTATTTAAACACACACAAAACTCCAATTTAAAACTTTCAAGGAATGGTATTATAAAATTCTGTGCTCATAGCATTTCTTTTGTATTTTGTGTTTTAGTTTTCAAAAGAAGCAAGTTGGAAGTTAGGAGAGTAGAATAGTTTTTCATCAAATGAGATTTTTGATTTTAGAATGATTCTAAAAGTTACCAACATTACGTGATTTACATAGGAATACACATATGTGTGTATGTAAGTGTGATAGGGCAACATACTATTCTTATCTTATTTTGCAGCCGAAATATTCAAATTTGGGACATGGTACATTAATAAAAAATTGATATACTTAATTCCTGCGAAATAGTATCAACAGTTAAAATTTAAAATGTTATATATATATATATATATATATATATATATATATATATATAATGTTAATTTTGCATAAGGAATACTAAGTCAGCAGTAAAAATGATTGAAAAAGTAGCTTAAAAATTTTCAACATGTATTTTGTTTTTTATGCTCCAAAAATAGTTCATTAAAAATAAAATGACTTGAATAAGTTCTAGTATAACTTATTGGCATATGTGACAATGTTGTCATCTCTAATGTATCTTTCAATTTAGAAATGAAAATCATCTACTAATTAAGCTCATTATATAATGGCACTCAGCATATACCAATGAGCTAAGGATGAAAAACTAATTTTCAAGATCATATGTATGGCTACATTATTTTTATGGTACTTATAGTAACATAGCATCATAGCTACATATAAAATTCATGGGGTTGGCGAGATGGCTTAGGGGTCTAAAGCACCTGCTTAGGCAAGCTTAGGCAACTGCAGGGACTGTGGTTCTATCCCCATCACCACATGCTACACCAGTGCGACCCCCAGGGCAGGCTGAGCAGGCCATAATATAAAAAAAAGTAAATAAAAAATTCATGCATAAATTCAAATACATGAGTAAATATCTATCCATTTTAATTACTCAAAATGAAATTATTTTTTTCTTGAGATTTGTAAATTATTAATCTAGTGAAATGTGTAACAAAACACAAATACTTGTAACCTGTAAAATAGATTATACTCCCTCATAATTATATGCCATTTAAAGCCCATAGAATTTTTGTAGGACTATGTATAAAAATGAAATATGAAAACATCTATTTCACTTATTTCCCTCAACCAGGTAATGGCTGGTTCTCTCATCAGGCTGAGGGCTAACCAACACTTTTTCACCTCAGTGTTCTCTGCTTTCTTCTTTAACATGAAGTGGAGGCAGTTGGAACTCAGCATTTTGGAAAGAGTCTTCTTGTCTGTGTTTCCACGAGCTGAATTAGCAAGGCCACCACAACCCAGTTATAGGAATTCCTGATTAAGGAATCTCAAGAAAGTCAAAACTGACTTCCTTGGGTGGGCGTGGGGTGGGGGAGGGGTGAGTGGTGCTATTTCTTCTTTCACTTCACATGCCTACTATTAAAAATTTTCTATATTGTCTTCTAATCTCATTTTGGAGCATTGTCTGAGATGTCACTGTCATTAAAATAACTCTGGTTATCTCCAGAATGATACGTGTAAAGGTTAAAAACATCCCCAAAGTGATGACAGTGGAAGAGGAGAAAAGTAATGGTGGAAAGTAGAGGGAGAAGCAAGGAAAACAGTCAGTGAAAAGGGGAGTGATGCAGCAATATTCAAGCCACAAGGAAAGGTGAAATTAATCAAGATTGAAGGAAAACATTTGGAGTTTATGCCTAGCGCACAGGGTAATATTTTTCTACTCCTATCAGGTACTTGGATGTATATGGGATTATTTTTTCAAGGATGACCTTTATTGAAATATAAACAATGTATATTCTGCTATACATCAAGTACGCATGTCATAGTAAACAGTATATTCACATGTAATGTACCACTTATTGTGATACATATTTTGACATCAATGTTAAAATATCATATAAATGTGCCCTTCAGATGTTTGTAACAATTAAAGTATTAATTCCTTTATGTATTTCTCAAACTATTTTTTACCCAAACTTGGATTTAAATCTTGACTAGAATTATTTAGGGATCTAGCAATAAAGAGATAAAAAGCAAATACATCTTTGAATTAAGAGCTCAGAACTATAGAATATCAGTAATGAGTGAAAGATTGGACATCCTGTTCCCTTCGCGCCAAAAGAATATGTAAAAAGGGACTTCATTCTATGGCCCAGCAGAAGTGACATCTGTATCCTCTGCTTTTACAGCTATTTCTTTTTTTTTTTCTTTATAAGTAATTCAAAGATACAGGTATACATGTTTTAAACACATACTATTTACTCAACTTTTGTAAAACCATCTTGTGGAAAAGTTTAGGAAACAATGCTTATATTGTGTAAAATTGTCCCTCTGACATAAACATCATCACCTATCTATGGTTGATCAATCAATTAATTTTCTAGTTTATTTTCAAAGTGGCTCCTTTTTATGACATTCCTCTACCCAGAATTCAAATGTGGTACACGTCAAAGCAAAATTCAACTATTTACTAAAATTTATGAATGCTCCAATATGACAATAACACAGTAATTTGGCATGCATGATGAAAGGTCAACAAGAAAAGTTTGAATTTATAAAAATCATTAGAATCACATAATGTGCCAGTTGTATTCTGAGAGTTCAGTTGGAGACGTGATTTATCTCATTTTCACTCCTACTTCATTCACACTTTTATCACAACCAATTTACCATATCTTTATTGAAGTCTTCCTCTTTCAGATTCACCCCCTGCTGAATTTCAGACTCCAGTGGTTCAAGCAATTTTTGTATATCTGAGTTAAACTGCTCCAATTCCTTCAAAGGAATGGAGGCCTAAAAAAAAAGATAGTGCTAATTTAAATCAAAATTACTTTTTATTAGAAACATAAACCAAAAGAAATACATTTATGCAACCTCCTGTTGTTAAACTAATAACATGCTTTATGTTTCCATATTATATTTTATGAAAGTTTTGAAAAACAACTGAGAAAGTACCTGAGGATGCAAATAAGGACAGTTAACAGCACCAAAGCTGAAGATACATGGAAAGTAATGCAATTCATCATTCTGTGGTATGTAAGTGACATTCTATGTATTACATATATTTGATTTACTATTCTACAGTAGATTTTCATCTTATTTTACATATTTTCGTTGCAATACCAATTGAGTAAATATGTGTTATCAAAAATTACCTCATTCATTAAAAATATACTCAGAGGTACAGATGTAAAATTGTTACCCTAGACTTAAAAATAATACATGGTAATCTACCGAAATATTTTTAGTGATGATTTACCATGGCAAAATTGACAGGCATGCTCTCCTAAGAAAAAATAATGCAGTTAGCTTAACTAAAAATATTTTCTTAGGTGGCACAAAGCAACTGACATGAATGAAACTAGAATAATTCACATGAAGTATCCAAATATCTTTTTCAACCTTATAAAGATCAATCTCTTTAATTTTGAAATTGATATTGCCCACCGTCTCAAATATTTTAAAATCCTTTGAGTTTCTAAATGAAACACTTAAAAAGGAATAATGAAACAAAGACACTGAACATCAAATATTCCCCAAAAGAGGCATTTAACCATTATAATTCTGTTAATGGAATATGTTTCTTACTTTATCTTTATTCTGTATTTAATTTATTCCCATCAAAAGGCTAGAGAATTCTTTATACGTGACAACACTGAAAAACCTGCAGGTGCTCTGCAGACATTTGATTTTCTTTCAGCAATTTCACTTTATAAAACCAATATAGGAACACCTCTCAGTATCTTTCGTCCAGGATGATCATAGCCATCAACTTTGGTCTCTACCACTTCTTTCTCAGTCACAATCCCAGTCAGAGTTTTACCCTAATGGTCTTAGATGAAAGCTCTGGAGAATTATTAGAATAAATGTTCAAGAACAAACCAAATACAGTACCTAAGTATCTAAAGATACTGTTACTGATAAAGAAGTAGACAATTTAAGTCTATTCATGAAGACATGATTTTCATATGCAACATGAATAAAGACATAGTTTCATGGCAGTTCAATACGTCCCAGAAAAGTTCCATGGAGTACTTTGAACAGTGACTTGTTCTTATAGTACTTTTAAAATTTAGTGATCATTTGAAACACCATAATAGTTTTTTGAACCAGTTTTTCTTTTTATATTATTATTATTATTATTATTATTATTATTATTATTGTTATTATTATTATTATTATTGTTTTGCAGTACCAGCAATTGAACTCAGGATGTTATGCTTGCCAGGCAAGTGCTTATTCTACTGAGCTATATCCCCAGCCCCCATTGAACCAGTAGTTTTAAGTGCAATAAATATGCTTAAAGGATGTTACAATGTCAATATTATTAGCACAATTCTATTGTAGAAGTCATATAATATTCAAAGAATTGCAAAAGTAAAATAATTCCAGTAGTTCAAATTAAAATCATGATTATATAATACTAATTTAATGATACATTATTGAATGGGTATTCACATTTGCTTATGCTCAATAAGGTCAGCTTCAATTTCACATGATTTCATGAATATACAATATATCAAGTGTAAAATAACTTATTGAAAACTTGGATATTAATGTACTATATCTCTCATTGCTGCCTGATTTACTTGTTCTACTTGCTTCTTCTACAGCTCATCTTCTTTTTTAATTCTTTTTTTTTTTTTTTTTTTGGAAGACCTTGTGCTTACCAGGCAAGTACTTATTGTACTGAGCTATCTCCCCATCATCTTCTCTTCTCTTGATACATCTAAACAAGTCATTTCCAAAGCTTACAGCTTGAGCCTGTTAAGTCCCTTCCCAATATTTCTTCTATAATAAAATGTGCTTCTTTCCTTGGATTTAACTATAATTTTATCTTTTAAGCTATCATCTTTAGGTGTGACCTCAGTATTGAATT
This sequence comes from Myocastor coypus, assembly GCA_004027025.1. Classification (NCBI taxonomy): domain Eukaryota; kingdom Metazoa; phylum Chordata; class Mammalia; order Rodentia; family Myocastoridae; genus Myocastor; species Myocastor coypus. The sequence continues at coordinate 37,678 of PVJA010011105.1, read as the reverse complement.
CTAAACTCTATTGACCAAGTGCTGGCCAATTCCCTACTTTACAGTGCTTAAAGATGAGCTCATTATCTTTTGCCTTAAATGCTTGTGACACTAATTTCCTAGTTTAGTCCACATTTGTCTGTCTTCCATACTTTAAATATATCAGGGGTGATTGAAATATACAGTGAATGTTTATATTTTTAAAAATACAATAAATGACACATTTCCTTAATCCCCCTCAAAATACCTCTTTGCTTTGAATACACTTACCTCGTTGTTTTTCCCACTTTGTGAAGCAGTTGTGGAAGTCCTCGCTTATGCGTAACTTTGTAGGTATAATAAAGAAAATGCTGAATGCTCCTGCCAAATGCCATCCAACATAAAGGCAAACTCATACATCATTGCAAAACTTTACAGTGCATCCTCATTTACTATACTCGACAGATCTTGCACTGTGTAACTTCTGGCTCATCCTCAAAGTTAAACCATGAATGACAAGTATTTTTAATGGATTCAGGACATCCAGGCAGTGATGAGAGCACAACTACAGTCATGAAAGAGCACTTCTACAACTGCTTCAGAAATTGGTAAGAACACTGTAACAAGTGTGTTTCAAGTCAATGGGAATATTTGAAAATCAAGGCAACTGTGGTCATTTTATTAAAATATATATTCACCATATTTTCAATCACACATTATAAATCATGTCATATTTGGGCATTTTTTCTATTAGCTGATACATATAAAATAAATGTCAATTTGTGGTGATCTGCTTGCTTTGCAATTCTGATTCATATGATTTTTCTGAGTCCTACCATGTGACCTATAAAAGTGTATAACCCTGGCTTTCTGCCCAATCAATTTCAGCCTGTGCAGAGTGATCAGATCCTATGTTCCCAAAAATGTTTTCATTTTTCTATCTTTCTACTCAAGATCCTTATGGATCTACTGAGTATAAATAAAGTCAATACTGAAACAGGACAATTTTGTTCCAAGGAACTCCACAGCTTTTAAAGGGTACACAATGTAGGTTTTTCCTGTAGCCCACTCAGTGGTCTTTTGTTATGCTCTCCCAATTTCCTCTAAATGCCTTTTCTCTTCTGTTAATTCAAGCCAAGATCCAGAGTGAAAGTGTATGTGTTGGAGCTGGGCTCCATCATTTATTAGCTAAATTATTTCTTGAGCTGCAGTTATATTTATAATATAGGAATAAGAATATCTACCTCATAAGGCTGTTTGTTGTGAGGATCATCTATGTTGATAGGATGCCTGATAGGTAAGAACTACACAATGAAGTTTGGCTATTGTTTTCTCTCCAAATTCTACGTACTCATATGACACAAAGAAGTGTTCAATTAATCTTGGCACTTATTTTTTACTCTGAGCTTTGCAGATGTGAATTTTAAAAGTTAACCACTTTCATTTCACTAACATACCTGACAAAATCATGAGATATTAATGGTGAACACAGAGAAAGTTAGGCACCATTTTATAAAATTTTATGATCATGAACAACAAAGCCACTGATAAGTTAATCTGGAGTAAAGTAGAAGATGGTCTGGGGAAGATCCTGAAGATTGTAAGTATGATATCTTAAGCAGAATTTCCACAAAGAATTTCTCAAGAACAAAAAAAACTATAGAAAACTACAAAGTTAATGAAATCAAATTTCACATACACCCAGGAAATGAATTGTTTATCCTGATCTATGTAGCCTTATACCAGGTACATAATAGGTGTTCATTAATAAATATTTTCTGAAAATAATAAGTGGATGAATGACTAATAATGAGGCAATGAGATAGGAGAACAAACATTTCAAGAACTCCTTTTAAAAAATCCTGTGTAGAAAAGATAGAAGACTGCGCTGTATCATCTAGTATTTAATAAAAAGCACATGTAAAAAGATTTTAGGTGATATTATTTCTAATGTTTTGCTAATTAAAAGGCAAGATAATGAAAATTGAAAATTCATTATCAGGATTAAATGATCTAGAATGTGTGGCCAAAGACTACATTACATGCGGTAAAAATCTTTATGGGGATTAGGGATTTGAATTACTCTGTGTACTACCATAATGAAAAAGAAGAATTAAAGGGTAGAAATTATTTGAAGACTGTATTTTAGGTTAATAGAAGAACAAATTATTACATTCACAATATTTTTAAGTGTTGACTTTATTTATTTCTTTTTCCAGAACTTGGGATTGAACTCAGGTCCTAGCACTTGCCTGGCAAGTGCTTATTCTACAAAGCTATCTCCCCAGTCCTTTAAGTGGTGACTTTAAAGCAGTGAAATTCTCATTGCTGAATATGTTTGAGCAGAGAAGCATTAATAATGTTAGGTCATATTTTAAAATTATGATCGTTTTGACATAGATATTTTGCTAAAATATTATAGAATGCTTAGAGTAATATGGTTCAGTAGAAATACCATACAAGTGATACATACAATGTAAGATTATCTAGTTCCCAAACTAAAAGTAAAATCAGGTCAAATTAATTTAATCATAGATTTTATTTCATCAGTATCCCCAGAGTATTATCATAAATACCTACAGTAAATATAAAATTATTACTGAGATATTTTACATTCAGATTTTCAAGCTAAGTATTTAATATTCAGTCATATTTTATGCTGATAATATCTTTTATTTTAGAATAATCATATTTCAGTTACTCAGGAGTAACATGCAATCATGGCTACTTAATTCATGGGTGGTATATATCTATATTAATATTTTAACAATGGCTTTGAGAGGAACAAATAGCTTATTATTCAGTTGAATAATGTCAGTGTTACCAATAATGGTCAAAGTATGGACATTTTATTAAATAAATTTTAGCGGATTTAGATTTGTCTTACGAAAAAGACATGTCTTGTTCATTTGCATTGTGTTTATTGTGGGTGATTTTTCAGGAAGTCTTCTGGATATAGAAGAACATATTAATGTATCTTAGACCTAAGTATCAGGAATCTCCACTTCTTTTACCTGTAATACTAAGTTGTATTGCACTCTCACTTATATATGAATATGTTAATTTCAGGGATATAGCCTTTGTTTTCCCAAGTATGTTTTAATCCTTGAAGTTGGCTATATATCTTATACAATTATTTATTTTCATAGCAAACAGCTCATCAATTAGTAATTCTAGTATTGATTTACCAGTAACTAATTGTATAACCGAAATAACTACAAATGATCAACCCAATTATTTTAACATTACTGGGAGGACCACATCAAGTATTTGATGTTGATGAGATTAACATTCTTTGGTCAAAAAGAGTGGGAGAATACAATAGCTTTCCTTAAGATTTAGGAAATTCACCTTCAGATCATTAGAACTCTACCATGAAAGATACTTTATCAATCAAAAAATGTTTTATTTGTCATTCTTTGGTCTTTAAAATTTGGAATTCTTCTGCAACTTTATATGAAAATACCTAGTCAGAAAGCATGTATAATTGAAAATTTCATTCTTGAGCTATCAAGGTTTTAAAATATAAAATATACCATGCTTATTTTTTCAATTGAGAGTTACAATAAATTGTCTAAGGTATTTGAAAATGACGGATGATAAATCATGTTAATTACTGCATAAATTATTTCTATGGACTTCAAATGAAGTATGTGACCACAGAATTACTGTCATCACAGTTAAATAACATAATGTCACACAGCACACACAGATACATTTAAAATATATAGAGAATAATCAAACAGAAAATTGAATTTTGTCATAGAAAGTATATATCAAAGTAATTTTTACACAATTTAATTTTTTACTTACCTTTTCATTTCAAGAACTTTAGCATGACTGTGCAGTTATACAAAATACATATAAAGTAGAACATAGAGAAGTTTAATAAACAGATAAATGGACACAAAATAAAGAAGAGACAGAGAAACTGAGAAAGACAACACTTTTGTTTTCCTTGATATTTTAATGTTGCTTCAATTGCTTAACAATTATTAATTGTGCTTTGTTGGAAGGTTTAAGGATTAATGCAATTTAAGGCATTGTTGAAATTTTGGCATTAAAGATGACTTATATAACAAGTTTACAAAGAATAACAGACTGAAGAAAAGCACAATCAATTACAAACTGATTCACTGTAAATTTAGAGCATTCAAAATTATCCAGATACACTTTATCCATGTTAAAAGGTATGCCTTCTTTCAATTAAATATTATGTTAGCGTGCATACATGTGCATAAATACACTAATATAATAATGACTGTGTATACACAGACAGCAAAATAAACATTTATATATCTGGACTATGAAATTTCAGTAATCATGGTTAAATGACCACTGTACTGGAATTACACTAAAATATAAATTGAAAATAAATAATCCAAGTACTACAAATTGTTTTAAAATTGCTTCAAATCAGTTGCTGCTTTCCATCTTGTGGTTCTGAAAATTTATCATTACAATATTAGTATAGAAAATCAAAAAAGAATAATTCATGGAAACCAAATGAATAGTTTCGAAGACCAGGAATATTCTATCATACAGAAAAGACAGACTGCTGACATGATATAGAGTTATTTTAGATCACACTAACTGTAGATGGGAAAAATTACAGATAAATTAGAATAGTAAAAAGATACTACATCTATGTAAGAACAAAGATAATGAAATAAACTAATTAATAGTCATTTACTCTTGCATTTTAAAGTCAAACCACAATACATCTAGGAAATACTTTTATAAATTTAACAAATAGAATAATGACATTTCATTCATTCTTTTGATATTAGGTAAGATTAATTTTCATTTAATACTTTAATGATGAAATGTGGTTAATTTGTGAGGATAACTTGGGGAAATTACCTAACACATCCTTAATGATATTGAATTTTGAGATTTATTTTGTAGTTTCACATTTCAGAATTGAATTAATTCAGTTTTTGATAATATATATTGGTAAGGGAGAGAATCAGCATATTGGTTACTTCTTATTAAGTATAAGTTAGAATAGTTTTCTGTGTCATGTATATGTGACTTTAGAAGAAGGAAATAGAAAAGGAAAGGCCTTACCTAAAAAAAAGTATATAGGAGACACAGATAATATGACACTAGAAATATAACATAACTGTATTATCTATCTCCTCTATATTTCACTTTCTTTCATTTTTCTTTTTCTCCCTTCTTTACTCCCTTACACTTTTTGTCAGGTTTTTTATTCATTTTAATATATAGAAGTATACTGAAGTCACTGTTTGAACTGAATTGATTATGTTTTAAGCAACACAGCATAGACCAATAATGCATATCAGTTGACATGAAGATAAATAATAACATACTTTTAGAATCAGCAGACTGGGGTAAACAAAGCAATGGGATGGCATTTATGTTTTGTATTAATGGACTGGCATCTAAATTTTCTATGTTATCTCATGTAGCTCACTACTTTTTTTAGAGATTCTATACATATCTGAATGTTTCTAAGCCAAAGAACAATTATTTTTAAGCTGCTGTCACCAATTAGAAGAATAATTTTCTCTCATAAAGTACCACAATCAAGAATCTCCAAATAGATATAATAATTTCAAATGACATGCTAATGATACTCAGGCAGTTCTACCAGATGACACTGCTTATCAAACTCAATTACATATCTACTTTGAAAACATTTGAAGTTTTTAAGAAAGATTTATTGTCAAAATTAGAATGGAATTAACCTTGTTATAGTAACAGACAATTAAAAATGTGAGGAAAGTGTTAGGATAGAAATTCTGTTGATAGATATTTTCTTAATTAAATCAAATGAAATTAAAATATATTATTATATAGTTTGGCTGTTAATCTGATATTACCTGAGGAAATTAGCTTTAAACATTATATATTTAGCACTGTATAAATTATGAAATATTTACAGAACTTTGGTTTTCAACTATGTTTTTTACAACTTCTTAATGGAAATTTTTAATTAAAATGGGTTATTCATGTAGCAAGAGTAATTGAACCATTTAACAAATATTATATATTTCTGTCTGAAAAGGTGTTACATTAGAATATTTTTAGAAATAGATATCAAAGAAGAAAATGATAAATATGTATATGTCTTAATAAAGTGACTACAGAAATTTACGTTTTAATTGAAGTTTTGAAGTACAGTAAATCTTATTTAGACACTCTGGGTCATATTTATAATTTCAATGACTTATTTCACAATCCCACTTAGGAGATATGAAGTATGTATCTAAGGTATCATTCAATTAACAGTCATATATAAACCCATATTTTAAAATAGATTATATCTATGTCTTTTTTCTTTTTAATATATTCTACATTATATTGAAAACTGCCTCTCTCCTTGGCATGTTCATGTACACAAAAACATCCGAAGTCTCTTATCCACAAGAAGATTATTTTTATATCTGCTCAGTGATTGCAGGTCAAACAACTTGACACTTTATAATTATTACAACAATTACACTATAAATATTCCAATGCATTATGCCAAACTGTCAAATTCTCCTTTTTAATTACAAACGCACACAACACACACACACACACACACGAGTGCACACATATAGTGCTACATGAATCTTAGTTGTAATCTTCTCAAGGCAACATACAAATGAAATAACATATGGTAGACATATCCTGTAGCATGCCTAACAGAAGAATTAAAGACAGGGAGAGGTTAATTTCGCTTTTCTTTTCATTTTTTGTGGGAGGTTTATTTTAGGGAAGGGTCTACAGGTGCTCAGGGTCTCACTATGAGATCAGACTTATTGTGATTCCTCTATTTACAGCTTCCCAAGCACTGGAACGACAGGTGCGTGCCATCACACCCTGTCTCAATGGCTGTTTCAGTGCACCCCAGGGGCAGGGCCAGCATGGCAGACCTGGTGAATGAACCTCTGGCCCCTGCAACTTGTTTGCAGGCATTTTGATCCACTGAGCTATTTGGTTGGCCCACTATTCTTTTTGTTACTATCAGTTTCAAGGCCAATATTTAAATTTTATGCTAATTTAAACATCGGAGTATTCCTATATCTCTACAAGAAAAAATAATATATCTAGGCAAGTTATGTATATAAGATTCATAATATATCTGACACAGTCAACTATCTGTCTATATTAATAGCACGCTGCTAGATGAAGTCTGTTTAAATTCTTTTGAAACTAAGAATTACACATGAGAAACATATCAGTGTGTACATGAGTACTGAGTTTCATAGGAAAACTTTATTACTCATTCAGTCTTCAGTTGTCAGGCATGTTTTAGTTATGTTTTTTCTGGACTGGGGATTGAACTCAGGATCTTGTGATTAGGAAGCAAGCAGTTATCCCACTGAGCTATCTCGCTGACCCAAGCTAATCTTTTTCCTGGATTCCGTAGGTTATAACTGAGCTCCATTTTTCAGTTCCTGTAAATCATTGTTTTGTGAAGTAAGGTCTCTGGACCAAAATCCCATGATGTCCTTCTAGCAGATTTCTAACATCTCACTAGTATTCATTTGAATTTTCCTCATTATTCCCCCTGGATAAAGGTTTTAACACAACTTGTCAGTGTCTACTCAAACATAAAAACAGGCATTTCAGACACTGTGTCTAAATATCTTCTTAAGTCTTATTACCTACAGGAAAACTCTACTCTTCATGACACATAGTGTACACTCCTGAGATTTTTCATAACTTTATCAAGAATTTATACTTTTTCTGTATTTCTGAAGTGGCTGTTGAATTCATTTACCATGTACCACTCTCAAAACAAGATGTATAAACCTATCTTGCTCCACCAATAAACAGTAAGCTCTTAAATGCACCGTACTTTATCAAGAATTTATAGTTTTTCTGTATTTCTGAAGTGGCTGTTGAATTCATTTACCATGTACCACTCACAAAGCAAGATGTATAAACCTATCTTGCTCCACCAATAAACAGTAAGCTCTTAAATGCACCATATCTTCCCTAGCGATATATCCCTCATGATAGCAAATATAACTATATGAAAATTTACTATAATTATAGTAAATATCAGTATAGTTAATGAGTGTATCTGGATTGCTTAATTTTCCTAACTCTCCCTTCATTATTTATGAGTCCCTGCAACTTTCATATGTCCTAAATCACTAATTTCTGTCTCTCACCAGGTAGCTTCAAGGATGAAGAAGAAGCCATAAACGACAACACTAAGCATTCAGTTCATTTGAGGAGGTGAGTTTTCAAGATAATTTTTGTTTTCTGCTTTCTGTGACAGGATCTCACTATGTATTTCAGGACAGCCTTGAATTTACTATGTAGCCCACATTGGCCTCAAACTTATGGCTATCCTTCTGCCTTAGCCTCCTGAGTACTGGGATTACAGTTGTATGTCACTATGCCTTTCCTACATTTGTGACTTCTGGTGCTGTCAGCTTCTTTTCCTGATATTATCCCTTTACCCAAGCCATGTCTTCTTGCTCACATTCCCTAAAGGAGACATCTGTAGCAAGGTATGAGCTCTCCTCACTGAGTCTAACAAGTTTACTCACAGTTCTAAAATGATCTCCAGGCTATTTTTAATAACAATTACTTTCCCCCTAAAACTTCAACTTCCTCTACTGATTTCCCACAAATTTATAAACATGAAGTACTTTCAAGACCACTGAACACTTTTGCATAACCTAAGTGAGATAAAATAAGCAAAGCTTTATATGTCTTAAGGAAAGTATTCATAGGAAGGAGAACTTCCTTGTATTTAAACTGCTAGGCTTGAGTCTCAGTAAGTCTGGTACTTGTCATTGAAAAAGTAAAGATACATCATATTAGCTTTAGCTGATTTCAGCAGAGAACCAAAGGAAATCTAACTATTTCTCCATTTCTTTGATGTAACTTTTTCTGTCTTCAAAGTTCAATTAAGTCTAATATATCTAATGATGAAAAAATAACTGATGTCAATGATTTCTATCCATTTCCTATCTGCATAAAAATCAGTAGATTTCCTAAATATGTTCTACATATCTTACATCACTTGATCCTTACTACAGTTTTAAGGTTAATATAAGACAGGCATCATTTCACTTCTTTTTGTAGATGAACATGAGGCTCTGAGAGCTAAAGGAGACTATGCAAAACCACACAGCTAGTGACATGCCTATCTAGTATCCAGGGCAATTTTTTGGCTTCAAGTTAAGGACTTTTCTTCCCACCATATTCCTTCCTCATGAGGGCTCAAATTATTACTTCAGAAAGATACAACTGAACAAGTCATTCCTCAATCTAACCTGAAGATTCCAGTGATCAAATTTTTCTAGGTTTTATAATACTTTCTATGGGTGCTTCTTGTGGCTGACACAGAAGCACCCAAGTTCCATTCTTCACCAGAGTCAATGGAGAACCCGCTACTGAGTTTTCAGGATAATCTGTTGGCTAACTCAACTGCCTTTTATACTTGACCTCAATGGCTCTTCTGAACCTGTTTACTCATATTTGTACCTAATCTACTTTTACTTGCTTATCACTCTAAATTTTCTCCAGGTCTTCCACAAATCCCAGCCATAGATCCAATCACAGGAAATTCATAGTCTCACCTAAGGCTATTCTGTTCAAATCTTACTTTAAAAGTACTTAATTGTGAGATTAAACGCCATCCCTAAAACTTCTAACAATTCCAGAATCTTCTTACAAACAAATCCAATGTAACCCACTTATCCTACAAACACTAAAATAATCCTGCAGAAAAACTGTTATTGCTATCACTGAGAAAGTTGTACTTAGAGGTCAATCGTCTAAATCCATTGTTCTCTCTGCTACAGTTACTTTGCCAGAATCTGAACATATCTGTGAAAACTTATTAATGTGAAGCGTATTTTGTAATGACAATATCATTTTTGTGCTTGTAAACTTGTATTTCTTAAATATGTATTTTCATATACACTTGTGTCCGCACACAGTTTGTAGTACAATGGAAACTCAATATAATTCACTGATGCACTAGGTAAATAAGCAAAATGCATTAGATTTATCCTGTCTCTCTGTTTTCTTTTCACGATGATTTTACAGCATGATTGACTCTTCAAAGAATCCGCACGGAATCACTCTTGCCATCAAGTCATCTTTACTAATTCAGAGAAAATGGCATACTTCAAAAAGGAAAACTGAGACTGTTTTGTATATTAATATGTAATTGAAAATATTGATTTTCAGTATCTTATGCCTTGCTTTGGATGGAAAAATAAAAACAAAAAAGTGAGTGATTTGTTTTGCTCATGATTTCCATTATTCATGCAAAATATAGAGCAAAAGCTAGCAAACTTTTTTCAGTTAAAATGTTGCCTTAGCTAAAAATGCATTTCTGTAGTAGAGGATAAAGTATTCTGATGTTTTATCATAATATTGGTGAAACACAAGCTTATAACTTAATTTGTTTGAAAGTGACATTTTTATAAATATTTTATACTTCAATGATGTATTAAAATTATATGTAAAGAGTAAAAACACATATGAGTTGGTAGCATTTTTAGATGATTGAACTAGATAGAAGTCCTCTGGTTGCTTAAGTGCTATCTACATTACTGGTAACCCTAGAATTAAAAGAAAGGCATTTAAGTAGCAGGGCAAATACTTAAAAAATAACTACAGAAAAAAATAAATTTTCATAGCGTATAATATTTTTGAGCAAGTGACAATTCCTTATAAATATGATTTGGGGAGGTGAGTTTTCAAGATAATTTTTGTTTTCTGCTTTCTGTGACAGGATCTCACTATGTATTCCAGGACAGACTTGAATTTACTATGTAGCCTACATTGGCCTCAAACTTACGGCTATCCTTCTGCCTTAGCCTCCTGAGTACTGGGATTACAGTTGTGTGTCACTATGCCTGACTATATAATTGTTTCATGCGCATAATTCCTCATATCACCTTACATGTATTTTAGTGTCTACACCAAATGGATGCATTCATATAACATTATGGTCAACTGTTAATGCCCTGGAAAGTGTAAAAACTGTGATATCATGATATTATTGGGTGCCTAAACCTATGAAAATAATTTTGAGCTATTTTTCTAGGGATCAGTTTTGACCTGATAGTTAATGTCATATTTTTCTAGAAATATTTAATATTTCCAGCAGATACTTATGTGCCTAAAACATGTATATCTTTACATATATTTTTATATTTGAAAGCATATAACAAACCATATTGAAAAATCTTCCAAACTACATTACATACATGTAGAGTAGTTCTTTACATTCCAGACTTTCCTCTAAGAAAGTTATGTAATGTGCATTCTTGTATTTTTGCAGACCACTAAGAACATAAGATTTTGTCTTCATTCAATATGTATATATAGGCTGCCATGCAAAATGCCATATCCTCTTGTTCTTCATTAAATAGAATAATCATAAATAGGCATGTAAAATTACAAAAATTAGGATACAGAAGCTTTCCGATGATTTATTTTCATGGTTTGAGTCTCATTATTCTAATGAATTTTGTCACAATGTAATTAGCAAAAGTAAGAGAATGCATATGGGCACAATACGTAGAGAGGTACAAACACCCTATATCATGCAGATAGATGTACAAGGCCTCATTTTGGATATTTGTTCTACAGTACAGACAAGCAATAGTATGTTTAGCAAAATATTTTAATATCAGTAGTGCTTTCTTTAGATAGATATCATTTGTGCTTTTTGAAGTTTTGGCCTGCAGCATGCTATTTGTTTCTTTTCTGTAGGTTAGCCCTGAAGATACAGATGTACACCAGTGCAGAATGCAGTTCTAGAATAGCTGTGGCAGGGAAAAAGCGAGAATGGAAAGAGAGATAAAGGAAGAAAGAGGAAGATAGAAATTGACATTTCCTGTGATAGTCAGTGGTAAAATTTCCTTAAATACATTTTGGCCTTCATTTTCGTTTCGAAAACTTTGCCGTGAGGGTTGGTTGCCCATCTCAGGGCACTGCGAAACCTTCGCAAGAGACCATTTAGCACTAGTTTCCACCTTCGAGTAGATCTTCCTACCTTTCCAGTCTTAATTCTGTGAGAAATGGCTGCAAATCGATGGTTGAGCTCTGAGATTTTGGGCTCTACTAATTTCCTGCAGTGCTCTCCACGGTTTGCCATCAAGTTTGCTGCTTGGTCACGTGTGGAGTCCACGTTGTGGCGTATGTCATTCATTTCAGCCTTTAAACGCTATATATTATGAGCAAGAAACAGGGCTCGAAGTTAGTAATGGAAAGACGAAAAGAGAGAGAGAGAAAGAGAGAGAGAGAGAGGGCGGGAGAGAAAGGAGAATAGGAGTGGACTGAGGGGAAGAGTGGCAATTAGGAGAGGGAATAAAAGAGGAAGTAGAGAAAAGAGACAGAGGAGAAAGAACGAGAGGCACATATACATTTAGAAGAATAGAAAGTGGAAAAGTCAACTTTCATATAACAAAAGCAGGATAAGTCACTATCCTTCATTAAGTTTGGTGTGTCTTTAGATGTGTTCATGTAGTTTGATGAAAAATAGCATATGTTTTATGACTTCTTCATGTGGTGTGCAACAAGTCTAGTGCTCTATATTTAATGATATTTATCTTTTGCTAAATTTAACAGCTGTAGGACAACCTAAGTCTATGCTAATGGGAGCAGTTAGCTGGAGCACACTCATGTCTCCTTTCTTGCCACTTTTGAGTTCCTCTTTGTTTTTATATGACATTCACATTGAGTGTCATGGACATACTAATTTTCTAACAAATTTGGATTTTGTGTCACATACAGAGTTACTAAAGTATGTTTTTCTTCTGATGTAAGGGTGTCACAGAGATTTTAAGGTAAATGACTTAGTCTCCCTTATGAAATCTTTGAAGAAATTTTGCCATAAAGTGATGTCCTTGACCACATATCAAAGAATCAGTCAGATCAAGTTTCATATCAACATTAAAATAAGGCCCAGATAAAAGGGTAAATATATTTTAAGTACAAAATACAAATATAGTTTTTCATTATAAAAGATTTATAGCTGCAGAAAGTATCCAGGAACACCATACTGTGAAGATAGAAATTTTAAGTGACTTTTATGTAGTAAATCATATAAAATCATATATTACTGAATATTTCAGAAAAATAAAATTTTAAAAACCTTAATGTAAATTATACATGTTAAAATTCAAGTCTTCCTACACAAGTGAGATAAAAGATATTATCAAATGCAGCTTATGTAGTATTAATTTTTGCATGTTTTACTTTTCATATTCTTTTACAAGAAATATTTTTTTAAAGGAAAGGCAAGTTATCCTTGAGAAGAAGGACTTAGGATATCATAATACTGAATTACAAAGAAAAAAAAGTGAACATGAAGCCATGTCTATTTAACATGTAATTAAAAATGAAAACTTCAGGTTTATGTAAGCTTAGCATTATGCACATTTACAGGCTGAGTATACTTTTGTTTCAAAATACTTGGGACCAGAGGAGTTTTTTTTACATTTGTGCATGAAACAGTTTCTTGAGGTGAGATTTTCTACTTGTGACATCATGCCAATAACCAAAAATTTAGCATGTCGGAATATTTTGAGTGATAAATTTTTCGGTCAGTGATGCTCATCCTATAGCTGATTACAATACGGCACTGGGAACGTATGCAACTATTTGCATTTCAGGTGTTCACTTAGATGGGCTATAGGAAAGATGGCAAGCATTGTTTAGTGTAAGATATTACTGTATTCCTGTCATTTAAATAGGCAGAACATGGCAGTATGCTGCCAAGATCAAACCTAGAATCTTTTTCTGAGCAGATTTTCAATTGGGCATGATCAGCTGAGATGTGGATATGGTCCGACGTACTGATTATAGGACTCTTTCATTTATTAACCCCCACTCAAAAAAGGAAGAAATGAGGAAGAAGGGAAGGAAAGAAGGAAGGAAGGAAGGAAAGAAGGAAGGAAGGAAGAGGGAGGGACAAAGGAAAGAAAGAAAGATGAAGGAAGAAGACATGGAGGGAGAGAAAGCCACAAGGAGAGAGCAACAGAGGGAGGAAGGGAGGAAGGCAGGGAGAGTGGAAAGGAAGGAAGGAAAGAAGGAAAGAAGGAAGGAAGGAAGGAAGGAAGGAAGGAAGGAAGGAAGGAAGGAAGGAAGGATCGTTTTACTCTTATGAAGAGGTCCCTGGTATCTTTCATGCCCAATATATTATTGACATTACTGTTGTACAATTTGAAAAAAACTTATCACAACATTTTGCTACCTTAAGTATGTCTTCTTTATATTGGGCTTTCTTTTTCTCTGATTCATCCAAAAGTGTATCAGCCTGAATGATCCACTTTGTGATGTGATCCACATTCTGGTCAAAGCTTTCCATGTGTTTCTGGTATTCCTTAAGTGTACAAAGACACGTGATATTATTTACTACTCAATGCTTTCAGAACTTATATTTTACTTCATACAGTTCTAAAAAGGTAAAAATATGATATCATTCCAAAGACTTTTAACTGTGATCTCCATACAGAATACAGCAAAAGGATAGGGGCAGGATTATAGGTATCTATAGCTATAGAAATAAAAGCCAGCATTGTGAAATACAGCAACCACACTTGAATACCTTTCGTCTCATTATTTTAAATATGTATCATCTCTAATGTCTCATTTTCAATTTTATACTCTTTAAAATAAATTTAAAAAATAAAAAATAAGACAACAAGAAAATAATTAACGTGGACTGAAAGGAAGTTAATTTTTAATTGCTTGATCAATCTTGCATGCCTATATCAGCTAATCTGAGCAATATATATTTGATGAAAGCAATACATAATATAACATAATAGCCACTGTTAATTTAAGTTTCCATTTTTGTTTGAAATTCTATACCATTTTTATTGTCCTGTGTTCTTTTATTTTATCTCTTTGTTGATTGTTTTACTTTTTTCTCTCTTTAAAATAAAAAAAGGAATTAAAGCCAGCATATATGGAGAATAGAGGATAATTTTCAAGCACAAGTATTACTACTGAACACTTGTGTATTTTATTTTCCCTATTACAGAGGAAGATTGTAAAGCTTCCAGTTTCTTCTCTTACCAACAACAGGTTTAGCCACTCTTCTGCTCGGGAAGTGACTGCTACCCAGTTACTATTTAGAAGGCTGAGTTTATCTTCCACCAGGGTCTCTTTCTTGCCCAGCACTGGCTTCAACGCCTCTCCTAGCTCTGTAACACTCTTCAAGTGAACCTTCTGTTTCTCAATTTCTTTCTGAGTAGCCTGTGAAAATGAGAGCATTGAGCTGCAAGTAACATACTGCATCCTTAGGAATAAATGTTTCTGAAAGTATTGTGTGTATAACTTCTATGTTAAAAATTTGTAAGATTTTAATCCCACAAGCACTTTTTTATTAAAAAGTATATGATAGCATATACACTCACTGTAGTCTTGCTATTGCATATAGAAAACATAAACATGATTAATTTCATATATACATATGTATGTATCAGATTTAAGATGTATTAAAACATTGATATTATTGAAATGAACAAATTTATACTTACGTAATTTACACATGAAGTGGTTAATTATAAGTTTTTGAAAACTCATGCATAAGTAAGGATCTTATTTTAAGAAAACTCAACCAGTATACCGGTAATGCATTTCTTTAGCAAAAATTCTTATCCCTGTGCTGCGGAAATTTTCAGAGACTAAATACCCAAACTGAAACTTAAAACTCGCTTATTTTTTGCTAAGTGCAAATGCTGCTATTAAATCCGAGGTCTCAGCTTTAAAGAAATAATTCAAATATTAACATCTTTTGTCTTAAGGAAAGCACAATAACAAGCTTTTAGTGATACAAACATCTTTTTCATTGAAAGATAATTTTTCATTTGGCATGATTTTGCACAATTACTGTGATGTTGGCTAAGTATGCATGCTGAGAGTTTATAACCATGGCTGGGGCTATTTAGCTTACAGGATGACAAAGAGGGCTCTGTGTACAAACTACACATGTGTTGTAGGTCCACCACCACCAGTTTGTTCATTTGATACCATAAATTCCTTTGACATAAGTTAACACTTAAAGATTCCTTTCTATACAAAGTTATCAAAAACATGAAATGAAATAAACATGATTTTGAATGAAAGTGATTATACTGAACTTTGAAGTTCAACCAAGTATAATATAAATTAAAAATATAGAATATGATAAATTTTTTAGTATATGGAATGACTGTGACATGACATAATCATATAATTTTTCTTGGTGACAAGGTCAACCATACTTCTATCATTGAGCTTTGTTGCTCACATTTATAATGGATAAAATGCTTAATTGCAATTAGAGGTCAATAGAAATAAAAATTCATATTACTAATGAAAGTTCACAGGCCTCAGTTCCATATGTCTATCTATTTCAGATTAAAATCCCATGAAAGAACATCACAATTTACTAAGTCTTATTTTATAAAACATGAAGATAATCCCAACTAAGATGACAAAATTACATGGTGAGTTGATGCAAAATCTGACTCAAAAGCGAATATTCCCTGCCTGTCCTACCTACACTGTCTTTCTGGGGATGAGGCACTGTGGACCACAGGACCCTCTTGTGCTCTTCCCCCATTCCAGCTCTTCTCTTCTCTGCCTACAAAGCAAGGTGCTGGACATTCACAGGGCACTGAGACAACCATAACAGATTCTTTCTCAAAAAAAGTTAACTAAAAACACGGAGGCTATAATTATAGTAAGCGCTGAAAAGCTACTTGCAAACAAAGCTCAACATGCTATCACAGAAAGCCAAAATTAAGTCAGAACTGAGGAAGAATAGTAAGAGAAAAATAATGAACGTCCACCTGCAAAGAAGTAAATGGAATATAAGCAGAGAGAGAAAGAGAGCAATAGACTTTGTTCACATAAAAGATAAAAAACTCTTTCTATGAGACAAACTTAGATCTCATTTCTTATCCCTACACTCAGTGTGGTTTTTCTATCTCTATTGTATTCCAAAATGATCCCTGTGGCCGTCTTTCTGCAAATGCTCCATGTCCTACTCTACTCACAGTAACAAAGAATATTGTTTCGATGTTGCTGTTCTTACCTTTGACTCACAAAAACCAGGGATAAACAAAGTACATTAAAGGATGGAATAAATATATATGAATTAATAACTGTTTTTTAATCTATGATACTCATTTTCATTAGTAGCTTTTTGAATACAAAAAAATCTAAAATTAAGGTAATGAATGTCAAATAGTTTTGCTACCACCCTGAAGAATATTTGTAATGTTACCTACCATGAGCTACACCTGAGTGAGCTTAGTACTTCACAAAATCATTTTGCTTATATTCTAATCATAAATGTTCATTGCATCCGAATTAGATGCATGTCACTTCTGGATCAGGATCATAGGTAATATTATTAAGTTTTTTTTCACAATCATGAAAACTATCTCATTTGGATAGGCACAGCCCTTGTAGAGCATGATTTATGAGTAGATACAGAGTATATTTCATCCCTTTCAATCCTTTGCCTGTCCTATTAGGTAATATAAAACCCCTACAACCGCAGACATTAGCCATTGTTGTAAGCACTATTGGTAATTGAGAGAGAAGCACACAGAATCACTATCCTTCAAAAAGATACGTGAGTATGGATTTCTCAAGGAAGTATATGTAAATGAGCATTCTCTACTGCCTAAATTCCACTGCCTATATTCAAGGCTAACAATTTATCACTCCAAGTGAATTGTTTGCAAGATTAACACCTCAGAAGTTAAATTTCAATTTATGTATGGATCATTATCTCCTAAAATGTCTTCATAATGATGCTATGTTTTAACATCTACATAAAAATCACTGTGTACACAATTCTGTTTGGTATATATGAGGCAAGACAATTAAAGGCAATAGAATTCCAAACCTCGGAAGAGATCAGAGAAGTTTGAACTGAGCTATTATTTTTGAAAATAGCCCTTAGATCACAAATTATTATTATTATTGTTATTATTATTATATTATTATTTTGTCTTTTTTTGAGACAAGGTCTCTCTATGCAGTTCAGGCTGGCCTTGAGCTCACTTTTGTAGCCCAGGCTGGTCTCAAACTCGCACTGATCCTCCTGCTTCAGCCTCCCTAGTGCTCGGATTATAGGTGTGTGCCACCATGACTAGCACAAATAATTATCATTTATCAAACATCTATTCAAAGCCACTACATGATTTTTAAAAGACAAAGTTTAAGATTTAATGATATTCCATTCTGTTAATAGAAATAATCAGCTATGAAATGTGGTGTATTTGCTGGTGAATTCCTAGTATTCTCAAATTTATAGGATATTTGACGTGTTAAATTTATCATCAAAGTAACTTGTATTTGAAAATAGCAGGGCTCATCGTGGTGGTTCATGCCTGCTTATGGACAAAAATTAGTTACAGAAAATTTACATGTGAGTGAAAAAATGATGTTGAGGTAAACTTTTGTATGTTATAGTTAAGAACAGTTTCATTCACAAATACTTGTAAAGATGTTATTTTTGGTTAGTGATTCTAAAAATTTTCTCCTAAAAAAGTATTTTGACTCAAAAGTATAGCTTAAAGCATCGCAGACCTCAGACAATATACTAATCTTGCTTTCTGAAAGGCTTCCTAACATTTTACTTAGTGAATGTACATCAGAGCACTGACATTCACCTTATTCCATGTTTTTAAGAAAAGAGGTAACCTTAGCATGCCATGTTGTACATGTTTTTAAGTGTACTTCTAATAAAAAGAATAAACTCAGTAATTTGATATCATACTAAAAAGAACATCTTTGTATGCCTGGGATAAGTTTAAATGTTGTCAAGCAAGTGGTACTGTCTGAAGGGGGAAGTTAGACATTTTAGGCTTACTAAAGGCAAAGTACAAAATGATTAAAATATATGAAGTTGAGAATCAGAGATAACTAAGACAGAAATATTGAGTAAAAAATGAAAAGCATACATTTTATGAGGCATCACATGACCAGATTCCCTTGCTCTATAGGTTTTTTCAAAACAGAAGACTGTTTGTACCTGCAGATGGATTAAAAATTAAACTAAAGCTAGCATTTTTTTCACTTTTATACTTTTATTCATTCCCTTTTAAGGGAACTAAAGTGATTTATAGCGTGAAAAAGATAATGAAAAAATGGAAAAAAATAATACATATCCTCCTTTTGAAAGCAATTCAATCTTCAGCACACACAATTTCTTCTGACACTTTTGAACATATACAGAAAGTTCTGGAAGGTCAACATTTCTCATGTAGGAGCTACTTCAAATTCTTTAACAAAACCAACTTATAGCTTAGGTCTTTCAGTTACTTTTCTTTATGCAATAATGTATTCCTCGCAAGTGCTGATTTTTAAGGATGAAGAAAAAGCTAGATTAAATAGGCTGTGTTTTCTATTGACTTATGAAATGGTTGTAAGCCCACCTTTGGAGATTCAAGGGTAGCTAAATGTGCACTATACCTGACACTAAGTGTTGTCATGACGTAGTAAAAATGTCTGATATGAATAAACTTCAATGTATTTATCAATTGGCAACTATTTTAACACATCATTATTTCCTACATATTGAATTAATACAATGATATTTCTATAATAATATAAATATTATTCACTAAGTTTCATGGTTTCAAATACATTTGCTGCTTAATCTCAACAACTTTTAATTCTTTTTACATATTTGGTACAGGGTCTCACTAAACAGCTTGTAGTCACACTGATCTTCCTGTTTTCAGCCTCACCAGCCCTGGGATTACAGGTATGTGCCACTACACCCAATCTTGCAGGCTGGCTCAGAACACCCAGGGGCAATGCTGGCACAGAATTTGATAATGAGGATCTAATGCTGGTCCCTGTGCTAGCACAAGCAAGTGCTTAGTCTCAAAAATATTGCCAGTCCTTAATCTCAACAATTTTTATGTTATTCTAACATCTTCGTAATGAAATATGGGTAGAATAGATTAATTTCTTCTTGTGAAAACATGCCCTATGTGCATGGGAATTATGAAAGACACATTCAGATTTACTCCTCATATCTGAGTTGAAATAATTTTGAGACTCTAAGTGGCATATTAAGTTCAGCTAATCAACTCACTTCTTCCATGCAATGACAGGATCGATATATCTGCTTTTACTGGTCTCTGGTAATCATATTATTTGCGTGAAAAAAAAAAAAACATGTTCTTAAATTTTCTTTGCAGGCATAATGATAAAGCATGGGATAATTATCTGCTCTCATTAGAAAAATGCACAAATTTTTCCTCTAAAGTTACAAGACATAGCTTGCTTATGCCTGATTCTCTTCCTCATGCATGTCTATCTCAAGGTTTCCAAAACTTTCTCCAAGTTTCCTGAAACTTTCTGGGTCTTGTTTCCTCAAGGTAATTTCTCCATCTGGTGTCTTTTTATCCTCAACCCCTCTTTTTAAAAGTTTTACAATCTCCTATGGATCTCTAAGCCTGCACGCTATATACTTATACAATATACCTGTACTGCATTGACACTACTAAATCTGAATTTCAGCTCTTTATCCCTTTTGCATGACCCCTCTAATATGCTCAGAACAAACAACTAATATGGTCAGAAAAGGTATTCTAAGAGATGCCTGTAGCCATGTAGCTTATGCGAAATATTCTGATCAGTAGCTTTGGATATATATAATTGATGTTGAAGTATACAATTTTTATGTTCCTGAAAAAAGGAATTGTAGGGCTGCCAAGATAGCTGAATGGACTAAGTGCCTATTTAGACAAAGACGGACTAGGATTTCGTCACTGGCACCACATGCCACACCAGCCTCTCTCTAGGCACATGAGCTGTGCATGAAGCCCAGGATTGGTGGTACACCCCTGTAATCCTAGCTGCAGGGAGGCTGAAAACAGGAGGATCACTATGAATCTGAGCTGCAGAGTGTCATCCTATACCAAATATATATTTTTTAAAAAAGGAATTATATGTGTTTTGATATTCAACAGTGGAGATGAAGCTAATGTTGTATCATACAATCTAATATGTCTTTTTTTTTTGGTCTTTTTTGAGACAGGGTCTTGTTATGCAGTTCAGGTTGGCCTTGAGCCCACTTTTGTAGCCCAGTGGTCTAAAACTCACACGGATCCTCCTGCCTCAGCCTCACAAGTGCTGGGATTACAGGAGTGCACCACCACGCATGGCCCCTAATATGTCTTCAGCCTGCTGAAACTTGATATTAATTGCTTTCTTGGGTCTTTGCATTATTGTCTGATAGCTCAAGGTCTAGGGCATAGTTTACTATTAGACTAATGTCATGAAATAATATATTGATAGATTAAAGAAGAGTATAAAACATTAAATAGTGGATTTTATAGTAATGTGTATTGACTTTTTATTAATAATATATTGTCTATTAAACAGGAATTTCATGAAAGTAGAATGTGCAGAATAGAAATTATAGCTATAACTATAATGACAGTGAATAGTGGCTTCAATGGCATTTAACAGATGTTCTATTTTCTAAGTAACAGCTGCTTGATGCATTCATTGTACCAAGTTAATGATCTGCTAGTGTTATTTCACTTCACAGATAAATTACTGTGCTCTCCTTAAAAAAGATATACAATTTTTCATGAAGATGATAGTGTACCAGACTTTAGAATAACTAATACTTCTTATGCTTTTATAGCTAAAAGAAGTGATGAGTTGGGTCAATTATCCACATAATCTAAGAGGTAGAAGGAAAAACTACATTTCTTTAAAGTGAAACCTTATTGTTTAAAAACAATATAGGATATAGTCGACTGAACTAAATGTAGCTTCTATCAGACTACTTGAAATTCATGGACCTTGCCTGTATGACATTATACAGAATGCTGAGTATTAGATTCACTAGCTACACTCAGACAGACTAATTAAATCAGATTCCTAGGGTGTGGTTTGTGAACACTGATTTGCTTTCCAAACTTCCCAGGTGATTCCACATGTTGCCAATGCGAGAACCACTGTAAAATAGACAAATTCATTCAAGAAGTTCTGTTGGGTGAGAGTCATTAAATCTTAGATGTGAAATGGCAATACAAAAATAATTGAGGAAAGTAATAATTATTCTTGACATTGGATATTCTAAAATGTGTCCATGAAGAAAATGAGTAAAGTACAATAATTTCTCAAACAAATAATAATACAAAAATGAATTATGTTGTATTATGTAATATTACAAAATAAATTTGACTTTTGTATGTGTAGCCTTTCAGGAAGCTTTTGGTATACTAAAACTACTGTTAATAAAATATATTTGTCAGTTTACAAAGAATAATGTGTCAATTAACATAAAAGGTAGTGGTTTCAATATATTATATGATCAAAATATCTTTCTAGATAATCATACTTGAGTATTTTAATTTCCAGAGGGCTCCAAGGATGTTGATATGGTTTAATGGAACTGCATTTTAAATGACTTGGCAGTTTTGAGGAAAAAAACTGAGCTACAAATAATATATGAAATGTACTAGTGGTTAAGTAAGAAATACAAATAGATCAACCATTTACAAAGATTATTGTTATCAGAGAAATAAATATTTACTTAATCACATGCACATGAACTTTCTGGTTATATTTTCAAATTCAATGCACATGTAAGTATTTTGTCCATTAAATGTAAATTCAGAATTGATATCCTTATATATCAATAATCAGAATGATTTTAAGACAACATAAAGTAATACTTGAAGTCCAAACTATTGTAAGAGGGAACAGAATAGAGATGGTAATATGTAATGAATATATGTAGTTTCACTTTTATCAAGATTGACTTATTTGAGTTATTTTATTTTTGTTTTAGATAATTCATGATTTTGTGGCATTTTTACAGTTACTTTGCCTTAAAATTCCTAGTAAATGATATTTCTAACAATTTGGTATCATGGAAAATTTGTTAGAATCAGAGATATTTCAGGTTTTAATATTTCATCAGGGAAAAATGGGTAAGAACCAGTCATTCCTGCTTTCATGTAATTAATGAGGTCCAGGACACTTATAGATATAACTCCCTCAAACTGGAAGGACAATGTTCTTCCTTGGCCTAGATAAAGTGAATTTGCTATGTTTCTATTTTGCTGCTACATCATCAGAAGTATCTCTTAATGATCATAAGCCAAACTATATACAAAGTGGCTATTTATCATGGAACGAATAATTTCTTATAGGTATGTGCTGTGGATTGAATATGGATATTGTCCTTTAAAGACATATGTTTTAAAGATTTAGCTCCTAGTGTGGCATTACTGAGAGATGGTAGAAACTTCAGAAAGGAGAGGTATATGGGAGTTCCTTGACCTACAATAGGATGCCCTTAAAAATGCCTGGGAGCTCCTGTTGGTCTTGTCTTTTTTATGTTATTTTGAAATTAATTTTAATGAGAAAGAAATTGCAGGGAGACAGCTTATAAGCAGGTTAGTAGGACAGTTACAATAATTAATGCACTGCATATTGTTGCCTTCATAGTAGTTCCTCAGAGTACGAGGTGAAAACATGACATCTTGTCTAAACACTATTGGTACAAATCTTTCTTCTCATTGAACTGAGAGAAAGTAGCTGTATTTCTATCTTAACTATTTTTCACTACAAAATGGTCTTTCATTTATGTTCTCCTTTTTTGTTTAATTTCATCAGAGATGGGTGTTCCATTGCCACTCAAAACTTGTAGGTGCATGAATTCAGTAAAAGAACCCAATCTAGTCCAATAGTCTATAATAGTAGTGGGTTATCAGCAGAACTGGCAATGTCAGAAGTTGTTGACTTGAGCCATTTACAGCACAGCATATTAATATGGCTTTACTTTTTGTACCTCACGCATAAACTTTTCTGCTGGATGGTTAAGACCAAGATAAAGCAAGACCTGTGTAACAAAAATGTAACTTTTGTATCTGACAAAGTCATTCAAATCCCTTCAGGATTTACCCAGAAACCATATCTAGCATTTTGTAGAACTTTTTTCAGTGTTAGCCACCTGCATGAGTCACAGCCGTTGCTTGATCAATTTTCTCTCTGAGAAAGCCTAAGAAAATGTTTTCTCTCTAGGTGACACTCCTTAGGCACCCTATATGTTATTGATACTTTCCTCTGTGGCCTCATATCTCCTTGAACAGAAAATTGGGATATCACTGAGTTATGGGATATTATAGTATAAGTTCTCTTATGTCACTGACCTAGCAGGGCTAGGGCCAAAATATTAACTATCCTTGTAGCCCTTCTTTTTCTCTAGCTTTTTGGTCTGGCTACTTAAGTTGTTAATGCTCCAGAAGAGAAGCTTAGCAATACTATTATTCTATAGCATAGGTACTTGAGCTTAGCATCACTATCTTTCTGAATATCAAATGCCTTTGACATAACATGGAACTGGTATTTTCATCAAATATCGACTTTGTAATAAATCCCTATAGAATGTGCTAAAAATAAATGAAAATATCTACACATTTTTACACAAAAATTTTTGAATTCTACAATTTAGTACTTTTTTTTTTCTACTCAACATTTATTGAGCATTTACAGTATATTAGGCACAATAGAACATACAGAAATCATTGTCCCTGTTCTTAAGGGGTTTAGATTCTAATGGAAAAAAGTACAACTCTTTTAAAATGACTGTTTTGTTTGTTTGTTTGTTTGTTTGTTTTTGGTAAAGTACTGAGGAAGTATTCTGCAGGGTGAGCTGTCAGTATGACTCAGCCCTGTTATTATTTAGAGAAGAGAGAAAGAGCAAAGGATTTTAAAAGCAAGCAACTACAGACTACTCAGGATAGGGTGGACCTATAGGGAGATAAGCACAATCTCATCTCCTAAGGTAAGATGTGCTTCAGTGAAGAGGAGGAAGGAAGCAGTTCATGGGATGCAAGCAAAGACAGCAGGTATCATAAACATGAAGTCACCAACCTTTCCTATTTGATGGGTGCATGCTTAGGAAAAGGTCACTTGAACTTTCTGGCTCCGCTCAATGTCAAAGTACTTGTACCTTAACTGTTAATATTTACAATATCTTGTAGAAACATGATTGAGTACTTTATAAAACCACATATTCCAAATATTTGGTTTTTTATGTTTTGTTTTGCTATGTTCTGTCTCAGTCACTGTCCCATCACTGGGATGTAATAACTGACATCTATATCTTAAAGACGAGAGTTATTTCATCTCATGGTTTTAGTTTGGTGGTCAGCTAGATCTAAAGCAGATGAGACATCTCAGAAATGAATGGGAGAGTAAGTTCTTGGAAGTGAGCATCTAGGAAGGAGAAATTAATGGGAAGAGAAGGGGGTGAGATATACATTTTCAGGTCACATCCCCAGTGTCCTAGTACTTCTGACCTGGCCTCACCTTGTAAGAGCACATTTGGTGGATCAACAACTGTTGAATTGAACATTCTATGGCCCAATCACTATCAAAAGCCATGACACTGAATGCATAAGGTTTTGAAAAGAAATTTTATATCTATTCCATAACATGTTCCTATGTAAGATACACAGAAAATACAATCTAATCATTGTTTTGGTACTCATGCTGTACAGAGTTGTCACAGATCTATATTGAATTATTTTTTAAATTTTTTTTTCTCACAGATACAACTTTTTTAGTACTCAGTGTTTTTAACTGTCATTTGCACTTTCCTATTTTCACTATAATACATGTATTTTAAAATAACATATAGTATTTTTCTGTGGCACCTGGAGTTGAACTTGACCTTGTGCTTGCCAGGCAGGTATTGTGCTTTTGAGCTAAATGCTTCTCCCATTTTAAAATACTTAACCTTTTGGTAAATGGCATTACATTGCTTCATTTGTTTCCTATTTTATACACTTTAAAAGAAGCATTGGATTATGGTTTCATTGGAAGGCAACTTCCCTGCTGATTTTAAGTGACCAACATTTGATCTTTTCTTTTCTTTTCTTTTCTTTTCTTTTCTTTTCTTTTCTTTTCTTTTCTTTTCTTTTCTTTTCTTTTCTTTCCTTTCCTTTCCTTTCCTTTCCTTTCCTTTCCTTTCCTTTTCTTTTCTATCTCTTTTTTTGTACAAGTTCTCACTACTGACTCATAGTGATGCTCCCACTTGTACCTCCCAAGTGCTCGGATTATGGGCAGGTGCCACCACACCCAGACTCCATGGCAGACTCAGAGCATTGCAGAGTGGGGCAGGGCGACAGGCAGGGCCAGGAACCTAACCCTGGCCCCTGCCCTTCCCTAAGCAAGCACTTATTCTGCTGATCTATACCTCTGGCCCTGAGTGACCAGCATTTGAAGAACAATGAAAAGTTTATGAAAGTCAGGCTATGGAAGCTTTACAAAGAATGAATCTAATCTTGTTCGCTGTGACAAGAGCCCTTCCCTTCAATGTTTGTTTCCTTTATAAGTTGTAAATCACTTCAATTCCAGTTACACTTCTTAAAGAAGTTGCACACTGCCACCTTCACAGATAGTCATGTCATCGTGGTTTTATCATTTTGTTTTTCTGTATATTTTTTGGAAAATTGTTAGAGATCAGGCTGTACAAGGTTAAGTTGCTAAAGACAAGGACCTCTGGCTGTGCTGGAAAAGAACATATTCCCAGGGCTCTGACAATCATAAAACCACAACTTCCAGGTCAAGAGGACACACAAAGGACTCTGCCTAATTCAGAGTAGTAAAGCTTCCAACCTTAGAGATCAAATGGTTCTCTTAATTGGGAATATGTGTGTCTTTTGATTATTGGGGCCTCAGTCATTTTTCTGGGCTTTGGACTTTGTACTCTCCTATCCCTGAACACGCCAATTCTGTGGAATAAATTCAGGTTGTCTGGAAAAAAAATTGTCTCAATCCCCATTCCTTACTCCCACAGAGACTCTATTCCCTGAGGGTGTTTTGATCTCACTGGAGCCCCCTAAATTATACTAATGTCACTATTATTTAATTTGTTCACCATCTTCTCACCGTGGCTAGGTACCAGTGATAGGATGCCAGTCTTTCCAGTGGTTCTAAAGGGAGTGCCTTAGAATTGATGATGTTTGGCAATGTTTTTTTTTTTGCATGAACCGTGATTTACAAACAATTGAAGAAAAATTCATTATTAAATTACCTCATGAATAAAATCCAGTAACATGTTGATTTGTGAGTGCTATATTATATTGTAGACCCTGAGATACCTTGCTCCCTACAGACTGGGGAAATAGACAAAATTTCTACCTGCAAATAACAGAATCTTTTTTATTTTTTTTTCCCAAAATACAAGTACTGCAGATCTTAAAGATCTGGTTTGAACAATAATGAGAAGGATTTTGACATACAACTGGACATGAATGTATAAAATTAGAAAGACAAAGACAACCCAGATTTCAAATTTTTGTTACAATTTCCTTCCTCACCTTCAGAATGCAGGTAAAATTGAAATGAAATGTAAATTTCCCAATATGTTTTCTAACTGAAAGGAGGAAACTTCTCCAGTTGTATAATTTGGTTGCTTAAAAAGAATAATAAATGCACAAAAACTTTTACACAAAAATAATCAAACCTCTAGTACTATAAATTAGAGAAATCTGTGTTGTTCTAAGTAGAACTATGCTGGCTTTCTTATTAAAATTTCACATAGGTCTTGCCTTAACTTGGTCTTAAGCATCCAGCAGAGTTTAACCATGAGATATAAAAAGTAAAGACAGATTAGTATTATGATTTGTAAAAGGCTCAAATCAACAGCTTCCAATATTGCCAGTTCTACAGATAGCCCACTACTATTATAGACTATCGGACTGTCTATACAATTACTTTCTCTTAGTTCAATGAGAAGAAATATTTGTATTAACAGTTTTTAGAAAAGTTGTCATGTCTGCATCTTGTACTAGGAACAACTACTTTGAAGACAAAATATGCATTATATTAATTACTGTGGCTGTCTCAACATGTTTTGAAGCTGTCTCATTGTTATTTCTTTCTTATTAAAATTAATAAATTTGGGGGCTGGGGAGATACCTGCGAGGCACAACTGTCTGCTGGGCAAGTGCGAGGTCGTGAGTTCGAACCCTGGTTCCACAAAAAAAATAATAAATAATAATAAATTTTTAAATAAAAAAATAAAACTTTAATACCAAATTCAGCTAGTTTTTATCTTCAGAAGCACATCACCACTAAATCAATTATTGATACCTCATGCCCCTCAATATTTTTCAGTTCATCTTCTATATAACATTATCAAGTGAGTATTACTGAAGATTATTTTACATAGCATTGTTACAGGAAGCAAAACACCGAGCTGGGGTGGATAACCTCCAATAGGGAACCTCCAAATGATATAGGGAAAATTGATCTCCCAACCTGAAAAGTTCCTGAGATGAGTTTGTGTTCACTAAAACCAAAGAATGAATTTTAGGAACAAATGGAGATAATGAGCACAGCATATTTACTGAGAGAAAGAAAGTTCCTGTCTGAGAGAGAGAGTGATAGGATGGGGGTCCCAAGTGGGTATCTCACAGAAGCTGTCTCTACCAGGGACTTTTATAGAAGAAAACCATGCAGTGAGGTGGTTGTTAGGTGGAGAACATGGAAACTGGCTTAGGTGGCCATGAGGTGGGACAAAGCTATGGTCAACCAGTGAAGTTAAAAGCACCATTGTTCAGTTAAAAGTGACTGAAGCTAATACAGAGTGGAGAAGTGAGTCACATAGCAAGCAGGCTTGCTTAAGAAACAACAGGTCTCTTTTCTTTGAGGGTTGGGTTACTGACTCATTTAGGCTCCTTTAAGGTGATTGATGCCTATTCTATTTAGAATATCATTCCTTGATGCACATTCTTAGGGAAGTATGTGGCTGCATTTGTTTCTTCTTTTGTCTTAATGTCTGGCCTAGAGCTGGGAGTGTCTTGTCTCTTACAAAACTGTAAAGTCACCTTGTCTTCCATCTTGTCTCCTTGATGGCCTGGCCGTGTCTGACTGCCTATAATATTTCTATCTAACTCAGCTGCCCACAACACTAGGATGTTCTCAAGTACATCTGCTCCTGGAGAAACTGACACAGATTCTGAGAGAAATCAGCTTATGTTGTCATTGATAGTAAATTTTTCTCCCTTCATTTATGCTTGGAACTAAAAGTCTTCAACACCCAGTGTCTTCGTGTTTGGTATAACACAAAACAATGTGTTAGAGAAGTTTACTATTGAAGTCTTTTAGTGCTATGCCATAAACATGATCATAAAATCTTATTTTACACAAAGATCCACAGCAGAGTATACATATTGTTATTAGGAAGAACATGATTTTTTTTTTCTAGAGGAAAGCTGTTGAAAAAAAATTTTATTAAGAAAATTGTTTTCTAATTGTGCTTAAAATTCCAGTTGTGTAGTTATATTTTAAATCTCAGTTGTTCAACGTCATATTCATGGAAGTTAACTGCTTGTCTATTTATTTAGGGAAACCTATACTATAAACAAAAAGACTTCAGAGTACTTTGGGCTTGTATTTTAATATTTCATGTTGTCACACAATCATTCTCTCTAATGATGCTTTAGCACTGTCTTTTCCTATAGAGGCAGACTGATAGGAATATGACAAAATAAATAATGATATTAATAAGGGTGATATAATATTCATGATCAACCCATATTTTATGATGGAGCTGAGTTCTAGAACATTCTACCACAATATTAGCAAAGTTAAAATTTATTGTAATGGTTGTATAACGACATTTTCTGTCTCATAAATATACTCACTTCTTGATTTTGTCTGATAGGCAACTTGCTGCCAAGCTTTTTTTATTCTTTTCTAACTTTTAGCTATCTGCAGGATATTGTGGAGTGGACATATTTCTGTGCAAAGGATTTGTTTTTCAATGAGTTTCCATTTAATTATTTTTAATTCAGTTTTGATTTCCCGGTTTTGATATATGTATGTACTTAAATATTTCCTTCTGTTAATAGGTTTCATACTAAATATAAGTAAAACAAAACTGAAAAAAAATCTTAAGTTCAGTGTATACACTTGAAGGGCTTTCATCTGATAATGGTCAAATTATCACCTTGTGAATAACTGAAATTTTGAGGATAAAAGTGTCCAGCTGATACATTCATATGTTTTCTTATCTAAATGATGATGATGTTCTTGAATCAACCCAGTAGAAACCAATTAGAAATAAATGAATCAGTATAAAAATACATTGCATATGTACATTCAAATTTTCTTCAGTCATAATTACTTGAGAATTACGGACAAAACCATTTAATATATAGCATCTCCCATGATTCCAAAATTTACTTTTTAACAATTTTACACTTATCTTTTGTAATAGCTGATGAGACATATAACTAGACTCAAGTTCCCTAGGCACCCTGAAACGTCGGTTGAACCAAGGAGTTAAGGAGTCAGTAACTGGATACATGTTCAAATTACTCAAGCATTTGGTATAACATAGAAAGCCTACATATATTTTCAGCATATTATGGTGTGATATTTTAATAATTTTAGGGTGAAATTAATGCAAAAATACTTCCTTAAATAACTTAGTCAATGACTTAATGGGGATATTACAATAAATAATTCATTTGTACCTTATTTTGAAGATTTTAGAACCTGCTTGCTCATTGCAACGGAGCTTTTCAAATTTCTTTCATGTCTGTCTAGGCTCCTCTATGCAACATGGTAAGATTCCATACTACACTGATAGAGATATTGCACTTTTATATGCTGTTCTGTATATTCTCAAAATTCATATGATGAAATCCTAATGGCCAGAATGTTAAAATGTGCTCATATTTGGAGATAAGGATTTTAAGGTAGAATTGTGTAAAATTAAGGTAGAATTATGAGCTCAAGATGATACCTAATATCATATGAGTAATGTCCCTTAAGAGGAGAAATTCAGGATACAAACATAGTCAGACAAAATACTATGGGGAAAATCTGATGTTCAATCTGTAAGTAAAAAAGGGATGTTTTAGAAGTAACCATCTCCTTGATATCTTAAACTTGGGCTTCCTTCCTCCAGAAACTTGAGAAAATAAAATTTCTGTTGTTTAGAACACTAGTCTTCAGGGATTTGTTTTAGCAGCCCTCTGATCTGATATATCTACTCAATTTGAAAGGAGCAATCATAGATTTGACTCATGAGAATAAGACAACTAAAAATTAAGTCCGAGTGCTTTTCAGGATCCCCTTAATTTTACTATTATGTATTGCATGTGTATTTCACTACACATAATTATATAATAGATCATGAATATCTTAGAAACTTTTGGATTTGTTTTCTAGATATGTATGCCAAGAACTGTGCCTATTATGTCATACATGTTATAAAGCAAAAGGTCACAGAAGTTTTTTTTCTGTATTTTTAATGATATCGAAGGAACATCTGACACTATTCAGTCCAAGATAATTATTCCCCAGAATGCATTATCTCTAGTCATTCGGGTGCAGTTTGTTTTCAGCAGGACACAAAGCCACTCAACACTAACCCATATTTTGTCATCCTCCCTGATGGATAGATAGGGTTATGTGAGATTTTGCAAATGGAATAAAAGCAGAAATACTGCACAGAGCTTTTATAGTACACCCTTATATGAGAACTGGTTGTTCTCTACATTATAAGCCCTCTTATACAGGAACGGTGTGTCAGTGGTGAGGAAGCTTGACTCTGGTAGTACAAATAAAACAGAGAAATGAAGGCAAAATATTCAACTGAAAATGAGCCAACTCAGGATAATATTATGTAATCTTTTTTTCTCACGCTGAAGTACTAACCTTACATAAGTAAGGAGTATATGTCGGCTTTTGGCTACTATTTTCTTTTTGGCCTGATGTCTTATGCCACCAGTCCAGCCTATACCTGAGCATGAGACTGTTTTTGTTATTTTAATCTAAACAATCAATAAAAGATGTGATATACGTTTCAATGATAAGGAAAATGAACAGAAGGGTGATTCAATGTTTAACTTGTTCCATCTATAAACTCCTAACAATAATAAATTCTTTTTGTCTTTTTGAGAGAGGGTCTTGCTGTGCAGTTCAGGCTGGCCTTGAGCTCACTTTTGTAGCTCAGGCTTGTCTCGAACTCACACTGATCCTCCTTCTTCATCCTCCTGAGTGCTGGGATTACAGGCATAGGCCACCACGCCCAGCTAATAATAATTTCATATAATGTTTGTTACTGAAATAATACCTGCAATTAAACATCTTATCTCTAACACTTTATTTATTCTCAATGGAGCAAATGGGAATTTCACTTGCCACTATTTATTTGAAAAAATTTACATAACAAAATTACACTACTACTGATTATTTAGACCTGCATGAAAGTAGATTCTTGTTTTGCCTTCCTTATATGATTCTAAATTTTGTATAATGTGCTTACAATTTCTCACCTTAAAATAATATTAGCCACACTGCATTTAACATAAACCACAGATTTCTTAAACAGCAAGTTAACATAGGCTAATATATATTATTTGAAAAATTCAAGAGAGGATATATAGCACTGTAATTCTTTCAATCAAAATGGTCCACTGGGGCTGGGGAGATAGCTCCGAGGCACAAGTGCCTGCTGGGCAAGTGCAAGGTCGTGAGTTCAAACCCTGGTCCCACAAAAAAAAATGTTCCACTGAATGATATGGTTTGAGATGTAAACATTTTATTAATATCAGCTATTTTTTGTATTACTCAATTAATGTAGTAGGGCATCAACTAGAAAAAAAAAAAGATTAAGCTCTGAGTGTTCTGACCTTAAATTCTAGACAGCAATAAATGTTTGATTGGCTGGCTATCAAAGAAAGGACAGAAATTTACCAGCTAAGGGGTAGAGGAGGTTCTCTGCCTTCTGTGATACAAAAGAACTCTTAAAATACATTTTGATTTTGACCTTGGCAAATTGCTGATCGTTCAAGTCCTATCCAGACCAAATGTTCACAGTCACTCTACTCTTGCCTTCTCTGTAATTACGGGGTCCACCTGAGGAGCCTATTCTCAGGCAAGTTAGATGAACATAGATCCTTATCTATGGAGGACAATCTAATTATGATTTATTTCCTTCTCTCCATCCTCTTTTCCTGTCTGTCTGTCTGTCTGTCTGTCTGTCTGTCTGTCTGTCTGTTTTTTGGGAACTCAGTAATGCTGTAGCACTAAGCTATATTCCAAGCCTAATACACTTTTTCTCTTGCTAAATTGCATAAATTAGGATCAAATCTGTGATCCTTCTGACTAAGCCACTCATAGAGCTGGGATATAGGCATGCACCACCACACGTACTTCACATATTTTGTTGCTCTTTTCTGTTATTTTCTTTACTTTTCTTTCCCTTTCACAAAAAAAGCTTTATTTAGAAAACTGGAGGGAAGGCCCGGCGGGTTGGCTCAGTGGTCTAAAGCGGTCTAAAGCGCCTGCTTGGCAAAGCTTGGGCAGCTTCAGAGACCGCAGTTTGATCCCTGGCACCACATGCTGCGCCAGCCCTGCCCTTGGGGTGGGCTGAGCAGGCCATAAAAATGAGTGAATAAACAACAAAAGTTCTGAAACAAAAAAAAAAACAAAAAACTGGAGGGAAATTAGGAAAGGACTCCAGCATAGGTAGCTTGAAGGGGCATCTTTAGATGCAGGTGTTGAGACAGGGTCCCTCATGTATTTATTTCTTAAGGACTAATTCCAGGTAAGCTTTCAAGAGACCTCTGAGAATTCTCACTATTGCTTTGTATCATGATCTTGAAAAACAGTGTGTGAAATTAAACTATACTACTGATTAATTTTTAGAAGAGTGAAAATGAATCAAGATGATGTTCACAGTTCTATCATTGTTGTTCAATAAATGTCACTTATGAAGACATCTAACTTTCGTGTTTTCATATATGTTAAAAATAACCTTCAATAATTGAAAACTTTACCTTTCCCCAGGCAATTTCAGAATCCAAATTACTCGGCATTCCTTCAACTGCTGACCTCTTTGTCAATTCCGTATCTGTAGCTGCCAGCCATTCTGTCACAACATTCATTTCCTTTCGCATCTTACGGGACAACTTTAGGCATTTCTCCAGTTGTTGTTTTCTTTCTGTTACCTGAAACAAATGGTAATAAAATGTAATTTGATTTTTTTTTGGTACTGGGATCAAACTTGAGACATTGCACTGGCCAGGCAGCTGCTTATGCTGATAAGCTGTATCTCTGCCCCACAATGTGTCTTAATTTATTTATTCAGTTTGTTTATTCATTTTATCTTTTGGCAGGATCTGGGTTTGAACTCACAGCCTTGCACTTGTACCATGGAGCTGTCTCCCTGCACCTCTTAATGTATCTTTAAAAGTCTTAATTTGGTACAAAAAGAATGTCAACCATAGGCCATATAATCCTTAACTATAATTTCAATCACATAAGGGCAAAAACAGAAATGCAAATCCAAAATTTATTCTAGTTAAGAGAAAAACAAATTTTGTTCTTTGTTTATTTCCTGTTTGCATGTGGTCAAAAGTTAAAAGCAAGACAGCCACAAGAAAATTCTTCCATAACCTCCCGTAGAGAATGAATACAATTGTAAGTCTATACCACTTTTCAAGATATGCATATATATTTTGTTAAATTGCTCATTGCTTGGCTTCATAAAAATGACAGCTCTTCTGCTTACATAACAGTCAGCTTGGTGAAAGTCAGGTAAATTTCAAATTGGAATGACAAGTAGTCCTTGCCTCATGCCTTTATCAATTACTCTACTCTCGGCCTTTCTGCTCCTCAAATAAAGAAATGTCTCAGTCTATTTGGTATGTTGTATAAAACAATAAATGAAAGAAACACCCATAAATCATTGCCTGAAAGATATAAAATATAACCTGTACAAATTTGAGAATTTATATTCCTATAAGTTGGTTCCTGTTTTGTTTATTATGTTCCTTTGAGTAGGTGAAAAAAAAAAAAAACAACAACAAACTTGTTCTTCTGTCAGGAAAGCTGTGGATGTAAGCATGAACTGCAAATATCTGACACTACAAAAACAACATGGTAGAGTGTAAGCATGCTGGACTGTGCAATACCCACTAGAATTGCAACTTGCCCAGAATACTCAGCAAAGTGCTTCTTTTTCCTTAGTTTACATAGCTGAGACAGAATCATTTTATTTAGCACATAGAGCTATTGTTAGGGTAAAGGTAAACAACCATTTGAGAATGCTTTACGTATTACAAGACTTTAAGTCTTTTATTTTCATTATGTCCTTCCAGGAAAGCTCCATTGTAATTGTACCTGAAGATAGATGGCAAAAGTTTTTTGCCATTTATTTCACTACTCTACTGGTAAAGGAAAACGTCCAAAATGCTTGGATATTTTGCTAAGAAGTGCAAGAAATACGGTTCAAATTAACCTCAACTGTATGGGTTAAAATAGTAACATTTGCATGCCTTTTATATGCCTCTTATCTTGTGCATAGTAGACAGTGATAAGCATAAACACATGAACATATGTACATGCACATATACAAACATAACACAGGCAAAAAGAGAATCTATAAGAGAACACCAAAGCCCTTGACATAAATTTATAGTACCGACCAAAATTTATTAGCTCATTTTAAGAGAAATGTGTATATAGTTAGGAAAATGTTTAGTTGTAGGGACTGGTAATCCTATTTGGCTTATAGGTTTTCCCTTCTATTTCTCTTTTAAAGAAAGTAAGTGCATCTGTCCCTTTGACTATAAGAGTTTTATGTGAAGATGAGAGAAAAATGAAACACACCCTATGGTGTGTTTCTCTGCGTAGGTATTTTTTCTATTTGCTGCTAGTAGAAAAGGATCCTGGATTCAATATTTCAAGGAAATTCTATCTTCCCAGAGCTAATGTATTATTGATTTTATTTATTTTATTTTGTTTATATCCATTTTACCAGACTTTTAGAAATACAGGAGACACTGCCACCTTAAGGAATATTGAGTTTTACAACTTGTGTGTTGAAGCAAAATACTTATTTAAAAGAGTGCTACCTACAGTTAACTGTTTCAGTGGTCATCGCTTCGTGAAAACTTACAATGGTATTTTGAGTAATATGAGTATTCCTATACAAACATATTTCCATAAAACCCAAAGCACTGATAAACCAAAGAAGGAATTATAGACATTATTCCATGATGATAAGTACGGTATATCTCAGTAAAATTATGTATATTTTGACATAGAAACTACTCTGCTTTTATTCATCAAACAATTAAATTGATGATACTTAAAATAGGAAAATCCAATACTATAATAAAAATGCTGTGGAACAAATTATGGCTGAAGCCAAACAACTATTTTGAGTTACTATAGCTGGTCTTAAAGCAGTAATTAAAATTTAATGAGGGAAGGAGAGTGAAACTCTACTAGAATTGAGACCATATAACAAGAGGAATGAAAAGTGTGACCTCTTTTTTTTCCCCAAAATCAAAGACATTGTGAAAAGCCACTCAGTTGCAAATTAGAAAGACTTCTCAGGAACTGAGCAGGCTCACAGTTTGGCCTTGAAATTTCAGATTTAAAAACTGTGAGAAATAAATTTCTATTGTTTTGTCCACCCAGTCTATTCTGTTTTGCTGCAGCAGCCTGAGCTGATACCACAGAAATGTTATAAGGTTAATTAAAGCAAGTATAAAAACATAAATTCTAAAAATAGTCAAAACAAAACTGTTCTACATTCATAAAACATAATAAAATATCATGTATTGCCTTTTCATTTTGTAAAATTAAATTATTATTGTTGCAAATACCTTGAAACTCAGTCACAGTCTTTTTTCTCTGCCAAGGAATACATGAC
This sequence comes from Myocastor coypus, assembly GCA_004027025.1. Classification (NCBI taxonomy): domain Eukaryota; kingdom Metazoa; phylum Chordata; class Mammalia; order Rodentia; family Myocastoridae; genus Myocastor; species Myocastor coypus. The sequence goes on along the minus strand of PVJA010011105.1, from coordinate 1,044 downwards.
TTACAGTATACATATTTATATATAAGTCCTTAATCATTAATGTTTCTTAATTTAAATTTTATTAAAATAAATGTCTGCCTCATAATTTTGCTGTATTCTTACATCACATTAAAGCATGATTTCTTAGTAGTTCTTTGATTTTACTTTAACAGTATGAGTAAGAACCAAATAGTTACAATAAACAAATAAATATGTACTCAGATGGATAAATAGGGATTTGTATTTTTATGATAGTCAATTCATACAAATAACCAACTAAGTGCAGTAATAATCTTCTAATGTTGCTTGTATTATTTTAAAGTGTAAGCTATTTCTTCTACATTATTTTATGTGAAATGACTCTTGAAAAAGCAAATATTTTCTGGATATCTTTTTTTTTTTTTTTTTTTTTTTTTTTTTTTTTTTTTTTTTTTTTTTTTTTTTTTTTTTTTTTTTTTTTTTTTTTTTTTTTGCCCTTTCTGGATATCTTTTATGGAATAGAAAATACACTGTAGATAAAAATGCCTGGCAAGGAAGAAGTCCCCAGTTTGATCCTGGTAACTCCAAACCAAAGGAAAAAGAGGGCTGACCTGATTGCTCAGCAGACTAAAGCTCCTCCTTAGGCATATGCAGGGACTGGAGTTCCATCCCTACCCTGCAATGCTGGCCCCGCCCCTGGGCCTTGCTAAGACTGCAACTGAAGCTGGGCTTGGTGACTGGCGCTTGTAATCCCAGCCCTTGGGAGGCTGAAAACAGGAGGACCACTATCAGTCCGATCTATGTAGCGAGATACTGTAGACCCCGTACTAGATACATTTTAAAAAATAATAAGAAAGTAAGTCTAAAGCCGGGCGTGGTGGCGCACTCCTGTAATCCCAGCACTCGGGAGGCTGAGGCAGGAGGATCGGTGTGAGTTCGAGACCAGCCTGGGCTACAAAAGTGAGCTCAGGACCAGCCTCAACTGCATAGCCAGACCCTGTCTCAAAAAGACAAAAAAAAAAAAAAAAAAAAAAAAAAAAAAAAAAAAAAAAAAAAAAAAAAAAAAAAAAAAAAAAAAAAAAAAAA